>BGPR01017619.1:17313-32208 GCA_013235015.1 Araneus ventricosus | reverse complement strand
AAAAAACTGTATTAACATCAAGTGTCATCCACTACAAGTTTTAAAAAGATGTATTTGAACTTGAGTGGATGAATAAAAAGTATTTTATTAACGATTGAAAATTTGAACAAGATATATAAATAAATATATATAGGGAGAGTGTGAACTAATAGTAGGAATTGAAAAAAGAGCCTGATGTTACATCACAGCGCATATCACAGGGACAGCTATCGTGCTCTTTTATCGTGAGCACGAGCACAATGCCACTCAGCAAAAAATGTAGCACGTGACCGGTCAGACAAGATGACGGAAATCGTGGACTGTATTCAACCGGCTTGAAAATGCACACGATGGGGAAGGAAAATCGTGAGCGTCGGAAATTCAAACCAATCGGGTGTGACTTTGAAGGCGTTATAGTTCGCCAACAATGGCGCAACGATGATCGAAATCCTGTCTGGACGGTTGTCTCAATGCGTCACGTGCAACAAATTTTTTTGCTGAGTGGCATTCTGCTCGTGCTCACGAGAATAGAGCACGTTAGCTGTCCGTGTGATATGTGCTTACGACAGTGTGCAGTTAAACGATAGGTGGCATGCGCAGTTCCGTTTCTCATGCGGCTGTGACGTTACTTAAATTGGCATTTTATATGAAATGAGATGTAGAAAGAAAATCTGTACTTATAAAAGACAATGTTTGTGCGTGTGTGTGTGAGCGCGATATCCAGACGAATCTATCACACTTACAGCCATGAAATTTGGCGCATAGGTAGTCGTAATGGTGACTCAATACACCTCGAAGCCGGAATTTTAAAATTTAATCTAGAAAATTTTTTATTTAGTGTTTTGTGGTGTTTTGGGTCATTTGTGGCACGTTTACGGCTGTAGTATCTTTTCTAAGAATCGCTGAAAAACAATCAATGCACCATCGGATAGAGCAAACAATTTTCGTTCTAATGAAGTTTGTTTTGAGCTCCAAAGGTAATTTACTGAATTTTGAGAAATTTTTAAAAAATAGTCAGTTTTGCCATCGAAATTTGCTTATTATTGTTTTTAAATTTGCTGCATCCGACTTTCTAATAACACTATTATTTTCAATTTTTTTCAGCTTACAACTGGAACGGTTCTGTCGGATTTGAAACAAGAACGGTTAAAACAGCTTTTTCCGTTTTTTTTTTAATTAATTTTTTCCTGGTCAGTTCAAAGACATTTTTCTCTAGCATACTCCCGCGGAAGTGTCTCCGGAGCCTTCCCAACATGCATTGTTGCAATTTCATTGGCTGACAGTGCAGAGCGCAGGATACGCCATAACCTTCAACTGAATGACTTCGATTATTATTTTCGGCAGTGTCTTAACGTGTTTATATGTCGCATATTTTACTTACTGTATAACAATAATTTTCACGTTGCAATTTTTTAATATTGTTTCGGATTAACGTCCTCTGTATTGTTTTTATACAGTTGAAATGTCATTATCGCGAAGAAAAATAAGCGGGAAAATCAATAATGCGTATCTTTTGTTTTGTTTTCAGAACTTTTTCATGTCATTGTGGCCGTTTTTTTTTATTATTATTATTTCATTTTGTTGAAGTCCTGATTCCACGGGCAACTCCGTGCGTGAACTGCTAGTAACTTTTATAAATATAATATCTTTACTGAATCCCAAATATCAGGTTTACTGCAAGATTCGAAGTTCCGGTGACTTTCAAAATACAAACTGAATTAACCCTAATTTGCTCTAGTATTAACAGAGCTGGATATAACAATTCACGGTAAACGATCTTTTTAAAGTTTTTCCACGAGTTTTTAATTTTCTTATTTTTCTTTTCACAGGAATTTCTGAATTCCTCTACAGAGACCAACGAAGTCATCATTGCTTCTCTGTTTCAAAAACTTTCATCGCGAACAATGGGTTCAACAACGCTAAGCAGGTATCATGCTGTGCCAGGTGAGAACTGCGAATGCCTGGATGCTACACGCCTTCACCCTCGAAAGAAAAGGATGGGACATCTGCTGGCCGGATAGTGAATTCTGAGAACAACTCACTGGACAAAAGACAGTGACTATCATCTCCGCCGTTCAGCATCTGGCTGATTAACGAAGAAAAGGATTTCGGTTCGATAGTGGATCTTCAACCATTCATTTCACATTTTTACACTACAATCTTGTAAATACAGTGGAACTTGGAATTAGAACCGACTGGACCTCAATAAAAATTCGCATCAAGCAAAACATGGTATAAAAATGAGTACAGTAAGAGACAATGGCAGTGAAACACATGATTAATGAATAAATAGAAAGTAATTTTAATAAATAAAGTGATAATAATTATTTTTACTAGCATTTTGTAATTATTAGAAAAAATAATAATTTCACTAAATGTTAATTTTAACAATAGAAACGATTGCTCAGTAAAATTTTAATTAACCAAAATAAAGTTGAATTATAGACGATATACTAATATTAATTTAATAGGAAATTTCAGGGTCCAGAGAAAAATCTGAATTACCGATGAATTCGAGTTAAAAATATTTGAAGTAACCAAGTTTCTCTGCATATACATAATAAGCAACCATGTTTAGTTTCTGTTTTCATACCATAATTTTCATTTTGAGTGTTGAAGAATACATCATGTTTTGTCCATTTTCCCCTTTAGTGCTAAACTTTTTTTTAAATTATTTTTTTCACTGTTGCTAGATTGCGATAGCAATAAAATATAATAAATACTGTTCAGAGATAATACTGCGTTAAAAAATTATATGTGTTCGATATCCTTAATAGATAATTTTATCACTCATATTGGAGTAATTTGTGAAATGTTTGCATATTTTTATCGATTTTTACACATTCACAGACAAAAGTATTTAGCACTGGGTACATGTATTTTTTCCCGTGCATTTCTTAAGCATTGATGACGTGTGTACTTTCAAAACCAAGTGTTTGTAAATGATCAGGCAAAGACAATAAAAAATGTCTTTACAGCTTGCCTCTTACTTGCACGTAGTTCAAAATGGCCTTAAAGAACTTCAAAGTGCATTTATTAGGATTTACTATGGCCTCTCGACTCAGTTTTTGAATTATGACAGTTGAAAATATGAATATTATTTACAATCTTAAAAGATGCATATTAAAATTTAATTGGCAAAATTATTTTAGAAATCTGCCGGATAACTAAGCATCGATTTTGAAAGTGTTGCATTTACAAATTTTATGTATTGGAAGTCCAAACTTGTAGGAGAGACTTCTGAAAGAAAAATCAAAGGAGATTTCTACCTCTGGTCCGAAAGAGTGTTGAGTGATAAGTTCTAGGATTGATTCGTCTGTTCTTATATTATTTTTTAAAATTTACTCTTCATTTTATATCAACGATAACGTGCAGACATAAAAATAATTTAATATCTTCGCAAAGCGCGTGTGTATAAATACAGTAACTTAAACAATGTAAAGTATTGTTGTAAAATATATTTAAAAATATTTTAAAAAGTTATTTAAATTAGAGAAAAATGTTTAATTTTTGAACAACAATGAACAAAACTGATATCACTGAAAAGTTGATTTTTTAAGATGATAATGATGTTAATTTTTAAAGAGGTGTAAAAATTGTTTTTGTGCAATTGTTTTCGATTAACTTTTAATTAAAATCTAAGTAAATTTTAAAAACCTTTCTTAGTGAGCACCCACTACCCAAGAAATAACTTCGGGGCAAATTTGGTATCTCTAGGTAGTAATAAGTTTGCTCTGTAGAGCATTTTGAACGCTTTTTGCATCATGCATGTCGCAATCTACAGACAGTATTCAGCCTTACATTGTCATGCTAAAATGCTGATGCTAATCTATGCAATACTGTCCTTCACAAGATATCTGAAACTTCTTTCTTGTGCTTTACATGCAAGAAGCCATTCTAAATGCCATCGTTAAAAAAGGCGATTATGGGTTTTTCGCCTCCTCTTGTCTAGAATCAGACCCTTTTCAGACGACGAGGTTATTTTTATCCTTTCGATAATCAGGAAGCCTTTCAGAAACCTTTTTTTCATTCCTTGAGAAACCGAAATGAAGTTGTACCAATTAGTGACGTGCATATGTTTCGAATAGAGAAAACTGGAGTGTTGACAGATCAAGTATTTCAATGCTGATTCTGCTTCAATTAAAGAAACATGAATACGGTACAACCCCGGTTAACCGAACTAAAGAGGGGAGCCGTTTCGGATAACGCTTTTTTCGGTTAAGCCATGAACATCTATTACTATTTTGAGTCTAATTACAGTATACAATTCTGAAAGGTTTTGAGTGTAAAACGAACGCAAACTCTCTTTGTAGGCTACACTCATGTTCTTCATTAAAGTTAACCCTCCGTCGTGCTCAATATTTTCACCGGCGAATTCGGGCTTAATTCGCTTGACAGGCACAGGTAAA
This sequence comes from Araneus ventricosus, assembly GCA_013235015.1. Classification (NCBI taxonomy): domain Eukaryota; kingdom Metazoa; phylum Arthropoda; class Arachnida; order Araneae; family Araneidae; genus Araneus; species Araneus ventricosus. The sequence goes on along the minus strand of BGPR01017619.1, from coordinate 27,820 downwards.
CAATATCGTAATTAGTGTTGTTAATACCCATTAATTTTAACTGTAGCGTGCTAAAGTTAATCACTGCCCTTCTAGGGGAGGCTTAAAAGAAAAAAGTGGGGGAAATCGCTGCAAAATAGTCTGTCTTTCGAAATTATTTCCGTGCAGTATATTATGTATTTTTTGGATTTGAAACCTCAGAGAAATTTCGGATAACCCGAGTTTCGGTTAAACGGGGTTTTACTTGAATATATTTTACTATTTTTCCTTCAGGCTGATTCATCTTCATTGGGCATATTGAGGAGACCAAGAAAAGTTGTAGTGGGGAATCCTCCAGACAGTTTTTCTCTCTGCTATGCTTTACCTTCTGCAGCATGCTCTGTGGATTCCAAAATTAAATTGGCACTGCGCATTTGACGTGTAGTATCAACTGGGCATGAATTGACTACATTCAATATTTGCTCTGTTGGATCGTATTGTTAGATATTTCTTCAACACACAATAGCTTCTGATCTGTTTCAAAAAGTTACGTGACAGAGATGAAATTTTGACAACATACTGAGGCATGGAACATGTAATTAGAATACAATTTAATTTTTATCAGATATATATATTTAAATGAAATTATAATTTAACGCTTTGATAAAAAATTAGTAATGATTATCGCTTTCATTTAACCCTCTGACTGCGTATCCCACGATTTCCGCGGGTTGGAAGCAAGTTTATTTTCTTCTGCATTCTGCGGTTTTCAACTTAACTTAGTACTTTTACAGCGTTCGGTCATATTATACTGATAAAGCTTTGTATATAAATAAAAACTCGCTTGGCTCATCGGTATTTGAACACATTTGCAAACGTTACATCTAAATAGTGATTTTTTAAAAAAAATCCATAGTCAGAGGGTTAACCATAGGGTTACCATACGTCCGGATTTCACACACACGTCGGGACTGTCGTCTTGATCTTCAAAATGTCTGGATTTACGCCAGCGAATGCGACGAGAGATAAATTCTGTTGTATTAGGGAAAATCTATTATATTCGAAAGAGCTGACGTCATTCCGCCAACGAAAGAAAACCTACAATTTACGCAATTGGTGTAACCTCCCTTCTACAATCCGTTCGTCGATTTTCAGAAAGAGGAACGGGAGGAAGATCGTGTTATTCCTAGGGGATGATTCGAAAGCCTAGCCGTAAACCCCCGATGACCTTCTTGGAGTACCATTACGCTGTTAAATGGTAATCTACAATGAGACTTCATTCACGCACTTGGGAAGACCCTGTTGAATACATCACCCCATCGTGGGTGTAGGGAAAAGTTTGGGGTCATACAACAGAAAAAAATGGAGACACGTCTGAAAGCAGACTCTTTCCCACTATGGTCCGGCGTTCAACAGCTTTAGAAGCAATAAATTGCTAAATTTTCTTAATTATGATGCTACGTATCACAGGTACTTCAAAAGTAATACGTCCAGTCCTAAAGACGTCGTTCAAAATAGCCGAATATTGTGGATGAGATGACCCCATCTGGGAGGAAGCAGATAAGATTCCAATTGCACCCCCAATAGGAGAAAAAGGAAATCTGATCTCTGCTCAACTGCAATCTGTAAATGTAAAAGAATCTAATTGGACGAGTTAAAACCAAGAAAAATATATTTTAGGGAACTAATCCCACTTTTTTTCGGAGGAATATATTCTTTTGGGTCACACACATTTTTAAATTATATTAATATGGTGGAATTATTTCTAAATCATTTTCAAACTAAAATTCCGTGTAGGATTTCAATGTAACCCTCGAGGCTTGAAAGATTGTCTACCCCTGGACTAGACCATAATTTCTGTATTGTATATATAATTGGTCTACATAATAATGCCTCATAAAAATCCATTAAACGAGGAAACGCATTTCCTTATTTAAATATAAAAATTTTTATTTAAAATACTTAAGAAAAAATAATTAAAGATCAAAATAAATATTAAAACTAAGTAAAAAAACTAAAAAATGCAGTTTATTTTATTTTTAATTTCTGTGATTTTGATTTACCAAGCATAAATAAAAGTTGTATCTTTTTTGCATTCTGAAGTCTGAGAACTTTTTTCGCTTCCTCAAACTCTGTGCATGTATTATGAACAAGGGTCGTTTGTAGGCAGTTACTATAATTTTATGCTGTATTTTGGCGTCCTATAAACTAATAAGTAATAATTAATTATTAGTTATTAAATATAATAAATAACATATTATTAATTATATATTAATAAGTATATAATTTAAAAATATGTTAATACCCTTCAACCCCTCCCCCGCCTTGTCCAGATTTCAATGAAAAAATTATGGTAATCCCAGTTAAACAACGTACTACTTTATTTAAATGATAAATATATCGATTTTTCTCCTCCAGTATGATATATTAGAGATACAGTGGCTCATATTTGTTTTCGAACACTTGTGTTTTTGAAACTTAATTATAAAAAACATCTTCTAAATATTAAAGGATTTACGTCAAAAATTTTTCATATAAACTTTCTTTTGTCTATAATAAAACCTATATAGTGTAATGAAAATAAATTCAATAACTTTTTTTGAAAATATTAATTTACCAAGAAAGTGTTAAAAGCAATCTCACATAAGTAATTGGACACTTAGAACATTCAACAAATTTAAACAAAAATATGCAAATAATCAAACATTTTAATACTTTGTTGGGTATCCTTTAGCTGAAATTACACTTTTAATACGTTTTGGCATGGATTCAACTAGTTTTTTTTTTGTGTGTAAGAATGTTCAATTCTGTTCCATTCCTCTGTTAATACTGCTTTAAGTTGTTCTTTTGAAGAAATATCATGTTTTATTGTTCTTTTCTCCAGTTCATGCCACAGATTTTCAATTGGATTTAAATCTGAAGAATATGGTGGAGTCTTGATAACTTTGGGACAGTTGTACTGTACAGCAGCCATAAGCAAACATTTAGGGCTATATGTTTGGGATCATTATCTTGATACAACTTGAATGTGTTTTGAATTCCAAATTTTTGGGCAAATATTTTCAAGTTTTCTTTCAGGATATTTATATACTTATATTGGTCCATATTATTTTCGCTGAAAACTAAATTTCCCATACCAGAAGCCAGGGCCGGCCTTAGGAAATGCGGTGCCCAATTGGAAATAATTTTGGAAAACTTCGATATACTCAAGTTTTAAGAAAGTATACATAATGAATACATAAACAATATGAAATTGTAATAAATAAATTAATAATATTTATTATTAAAAAATTTAATAATTTTAATAAACTTACTTAATACTTAAAAATTAGTTTTAAAAAATTCAAGAAGGGAGAAAATTTTTGTTTTTTTATGGGATACATTGTAAAACAGATAAGTAACTCGAGTGAATTAAAGACCTTAAAAAGTTATTTATTCATGATCACTAAGTATAGTTCCCAAACCTTTTTATCAAATAATAGATTGTTATTCATGTCAGCAATTTAATACTACGACAGTTCATAAAATTCGCAAGACAGTTTACAATTTGATTGTATTATATACATATTTTAAGGTTAGGTTATATTAACGTCCCGTTTTGAAGCAACACGAGGGCTATTTAGGGACGGGTGTTGTAACTTTGAACCGCGGTCAGATGACGAGGACGATGCCTGAACTGATGCCCCCACTCTCCAAGCTTCCGCGCCAAGCCAGCGGGAGGACGTTTGGCCACTGCGTATGATTTAGCGCGCAACAGGCACTATACACGGCGGATCTTCAGTGGAATCGGGTTTCGAGCCTGCGGCCCTCCGGTCCCGAGGTCGAGATCTTACCACTAGGCCACCGCGGCCTCACATATTTTAAGAAGCTAATATACAGATTCTCAAGAATGAAGATGCTTCATTGCTAAATATATGTGGGTAGCTGCCTAAATTTTAATACTAACTAATTTCTTTCTGAATTAAAAAATCGATCACAAAAGAAAGCTTTTACAGTAAAGTTGGGGCGGGAATAAATAACTCATACAGATTAAGTATAACAGTGAAAAAGTTAGTTATATTCAATTGGCTGTAATTAATGTTAGTAATCGCATAATAAAAGTATATGTTCACCTTCAATAACTTTAAAAAACTCATTCAAGCTAAGTTTATATTTGTTCCGCAGTTAATAAATAATAGCACCTAATGGTTTTTATATCAAATTAATAAAACTTTTATGAAAAACAAATATTTTTTCGTACTATATATTAAGATTAAGGTTAATATACGAAATTAAATTTATTAAAAATTGTTTGTATCTCTCGAGGTTTCTGATATGTGTATTTTGATAATTAAATCCCGGGAGAAATTAAATGGTTCTCAATTCCACTCTTAGTATGAAACACAATTTTAGAATAGTTTATAAATGTTTTCTTAGATTTAAAAATGTAAAGAGAATATGCAAAATAAGCCAACGATAAACATACAAATTAAAACTGCCATTTTTTTGTTTCTATTTAATTCTTCTGTTAAATTATTGTAATTTTTTAAAAATTCTAAACATGTTAAATAAACGCAGTATTGATAATTTCTCTTTAAAAATTTTAAAAGAAAAAAAAATAATTAAAAAAAAAACAAATCTACATTTGTGCGTTTAAGCTGACTGTCTTCAAAAAACTGCCAATATCTAGGGTCAGTCAAAAGTGAAACAGTGTCAGCTAGCTGTAAGCAAAAATTGGACAACAATGGTTTCCAATAAATTTAAAAACATAAAAAAAATCCTAAGGATAATGTTCTGAAATCAAAAAGATACTTGCTAGTTTTTTTGTTTTGTTTTGTTACTTCAACCAAATTTACTTTTTGGATAGATTTACTTTATTATTTTGATTTTTAACTATGAATTTAAATCTATTTTTTCACTTAAGGCAGGATAATCCTCTCTGGAAGTTATGACATTTCTTTATTTTTTATAATTAGATTAAACAATCAGGTTATAATTAGTTAAATAATGTGTACTAATTGCGATTTCAATCTGAATAAACCATCTCTTGCATGATCAAAACGAAAATTAATCGTCATTCTGTTTCATGATTTCAAAGAGCCAGCCTAATACTTCTTTAACAATTGAATGTAAAGATCTAAATCATTACTTTGATAAAATTCAGAACACATTGCCTCAAAATTTAGTTTCAAATATTGATACATTTTCTGTTCACTGTTTTTCTTTTCCTTGTAAAACTAATTCATTCTTTTGAAACAATTAATGCTTTCAGCTTACCAAAAATTAAATAATTTTACGTATTTAAAGTAAGTTGGAATAATTAATATACAGTTAATAAAATAAGCGAATCATTCGGTCGTTGAATGCAGTCAGTATTTTACGAACCCTCCTGACCTCGAGCAAACCAGAAGAATGGAGGGACCACTCCTCGTTGTAATTTTACCACTGTGCCCCGAAGCACACAACACCCTTTTTCTCTGCTGCCTTTAGCCGCCAAATTGCATGATGCCTTTACCTCTCTTGTCAGGACTTTTTCGAAGAGTAGTAAAATGAGCTGCAGGAAAAAGAAGAAATATGTCATTGTACCCTCTCTAGTAAGAACCCCGTACTGCTAGCAAAGAGAGATTCTTCGGACATGCTGAGAGCCTGAGGGAACAATAAAATGTCAGCGGCATCAATTTGTAATATAAGTGTGTGTCTAGCTATTTCCTACAAAAATTTCTCACTTTCCAGCCCCCCGTTAGTATATTGTCTCATTCTTACTCACAGGAAACAAAATACGTAGACTTCTCGTCCACCCCCTTCAGGGCCATAAAATGTGTTTCCCTGGTTCTGAATCCCTTGCTATAGAGTCAAGGACACTCCTTTTTATCTTGCATTTATGATAGCAGGGAAAGTCTTAGAGCATTGTTGACTGGTGAATCAGTACTGTGCTACACTAAAAATACTTGGGAAAAAATCCACGGAATCCCAAAAGTTAGTACCGTATTTAAATCAACATTGTCTATTTGATAATTCGGCCCTGTATATAAGGAGTTTTTGGGCAACAAATATTATGATAAACTGAAACAACAAAACATTATTACGAAACTGAGATAACGGATCATTCAAGAATATGTAATGGTTTCAGTAGTTTGATTATAAAAAAATACAAAACTACAATTGACAATTGATTTCAGACAAAACGGTTAATAATTTACAAAACTTTTTCTATCAATCAGAATATTCTTTATTTATAGGATCGGAAATTTTTTTAAATTATAAAACAACAGGACATAAAACTACAAATCTTCTTCTTTTTTTTCCTACTTATTCTTTCAAAATACCTCTTGGCTATATTTATATTTGCCGTATAAAGCATGCTGTTCAAGACTACAAATTTAAGATAAGCTAATTAAGCTTTCACTTGCAAAATTTTAATAAACACAATTAAAAATATTATTTATTCCCGTTTAAGGTTATAATTAGAATAGTAATAATTTATTGTACTAAAATGAGCGTTTCTTTAGTAAGCACATTACTCCTAATTTCTATAAAACACTCATCATAAAAGACTTACTGGTAGAGTAGAAAGAAATATGCAATGGTATCAAATGGCATGTTTAATAAAAAAAATAATAACCTTACTTAAATCAACATTTTCATCATTATTTTAATTATTGTGTAGAAAAGAGTTAAATTGTTTTATTTCAATCAAAATTACTATAAGTAGTCTTCTCGATGAAAAAAAAAACTGCTTGGAAATTCAACTTAAACTGAATTCCCATTAATTATTATAATGTCCGGAAGTATATACTCTTATTTCGAGTCTGAACATTTGAAAAATCTTATTTTATTTTATCGTGAACATTCCCTAGTAATTTATATTTGCAAAACATTTTTGGATTTATTAAAACAAATCATGTTTTTGTAATGCAACAAAAACACGTTTTTTCATATAATTTGTTAAAAACAATAATTGATTTTAATTTAAATAAATTCGATTACATTCTTTGTAGCACGCTAGCGCGGGGCCCCTTAAGCGCGGGGCCCTATTTGGAGCAATTGGTCCAATCGGCTTAAGGCCGGCCCTGGCAGAAGCAGTAGAACGTCCCCAAACCATTATGCCTCCACCTCTATATTTGACAGTTGGCAAGAAATTTTTCGGATTGAGCTCTTCGTTGGGCTTTCCCCACACAGTTATTCGCCCATCAGACACAAATATGTTAAATTTTGATTCATCCACAAATATGACGCTTTCCCAAAACGATATATCTTTGTCTACCATGAATTTTGCCAAATCCAGACGTAACTTTCTTGTTCTTTCATTAACGAAAAAGTTTCTTCTGGCAAATCTACTGTTGTGCCCATATGATCTGATAACTCGTCTAACAGTTTCAGGGTTCACTTTTATTGCAAATCTTTTTTCTAATTCTGTTGTAAGTTTCACTGCATTAAGTCTTGGATTTTTCTTGATTGTATGCATGATAAAACTTCGATTCCTGTGAGTTAGCGTGTGAGGAGCTCCTGATTTCAATGCATTTTCAACAGTTCCACGTAGTTTCCATCGTTTTATAATAGCAAACACAGTTGAAGGACTTACTTTAACAAGTTTTCCGATAGTTCTGATACATTTACCATCTTTAAAATGTTCTATGATTAAATTCCTAATACAATTTGTTGTAACTTTGTAGCGCCCGGCCATGCTCACTTCAAATATAGAAATGTAAACAGATTTACATGAAGCAGTAGTAATTTCAAAATGCAGACGATAATATTTGACATATATTTCATTTATAATAAAAATAAATAAAAAGATATCGTCTGTCAAAAAAAATTTAGTAAAGCTTTCAAGTGTCCAATTACTTATGTGAATCCTTTAATATTTAGATGTTTTTTATAAGTAAGTTTCAAAAACGCAAGTGTTCAAAAACAAATATGAGCCACTGTATATGTTATCTGAAAGTAATTAATTACTTTCAAACATGCATTATTGTCGTCAGGTTCAAAGTTAATCTTCCATTCTTGTTGAATTTTTTTATTTTATTTAATAATCAAATAGCCAAAATAATCAACCAACTAACTTAATAAAAATTTAAGCAATCGTTTAATAAACTATCAGTCTCACAATTTTTAGAATTGTTACATCAGCAATAATTGGATGCATATATGAAATTAAAAATCGAGAGTCAAAAATAACTTGATTAATTTAGGATCGACTATTTTAAAGGGTGAGTAGTTTATTATACAAGACTGAATTAACTTCCAAAACAGACTACTAATAGAAAATAAATTTTGGAACTTTGCAGCACTTGAATATTTTTTTTAAAGTTTTACGAAAATATTTGTATATCAAAATGCGAGCTTTGGATTTGGTTCCAAATTGTATAACTGCGTCCATTTCTTTTATCATTATTTCTATTTCATTTATCTATATGTGTATATTCATTTATTTATATTTGGCCAGTCAAAATGCAAACAAGTTAAAATACGAAGAAGATCTTTCAAACCAATTGTTGCTTAGCGAATACGACTGAGAAAAAGAAACGTCAAAAATAATTTTATAAGTTTAAAAATACTTCTGCTCTCAACAGGTGAATTAAAAGGTCTTTCTGAACGGAAATAGATATCGACAAAATTCTAAAAGTATACATTCTGGTCGGAGTGGGGACAGCATTTGTGTATCCCAAAATAAACCAGCCTCCCTCCCCAACTCAGCAACGTATAACAAACAAATAAAAAAAATGAAATAAAGAAAATTCCATTGGTAAGGCTTCAACCCAACTCAACTAAATAAAACCGCAGACTTCGAGGAGCGAAAGAGTTACATGAAAAAGAAAAGGCTTCCGAGGCAGCAAGCAGCATTTAAAATTAGATAAATATTGGTGCGAGAATTTTGACGAGAAGCAAAACATTTCACTATCGCGTGTCTCTCGCTCCAGTTAACAAATTCCGCGAACACGAAACAAAGGGGAATAAAATCGCGCGAGTAAAATGCTGCGAATCAGATTTCTCCTCGGTTGTACTATTTCGAGTTGCAGGCAAAACAAAACACTTCTTTTATTGACACCCACAAAACCAGGTCAAATGTTCGGGAGCGACGCGCTGTCTGCGTTTGCGGTGGTCTTTCCCCCCTTTCGGTGACGTCAGGAGCGGAGGGCGGAGTTTGGAACACTTCCAACCGGTTCCAACCAGTGCCTTTCCTAACGAGTAGTATTCGGTTGTACGCTAGAAACTGAATCTGTTCGGGGGAACAAATGTTGAACGAGTACGCAGACGATAATTTATGCTATCTTTATCAGACAGTATTATCCTAATTTCAAATCAGATTCTTGTGAACCAAATATTTACTTACTCATAATTTTTTTCTAGAATGAAATCGAATTCTGTGTTCTAACAGAATATTAAAATAAGTATCATTTGAAATTTAAAACATGGCCGATAACTTATTCTATTTGAATCACCCAATATTATTCTAATTTGAAATCAGATTTACGTAAACCAAATGCTGCGAAGTTTATATCGAGTGGTGCCCAATATTTAATAGAATTTCGCTACAAAAAATATTGTAACAAGAATTATTATTCTTAATTACGAAATTTCGAACACATTATACATTCAAAATAAAATTATATTTTACATGTCTAGGGAAGTGAATTTCTCTGATTAGGAAAGTACAGTGCAAAGAACATTTTTTGTGTTTTTTTAATATCCAACATAAAATAAATGGCACAATGCAAGACAAAGGAAATTCCCCTTTCCAAGCGCATGCGCAGAATTCCATTGTTTGCTTTCTCGATTTACTGCTTGTCAGAGACAGGATGTGGGTTTTCGGCCTCACACAAAAGGGAAAGGGGGAGCAGAAATCGGGCACATCATATCAGGAAGTGGTGATCTTTTCCTTGCAATCTATATCCTTCATCGGGTTTGTTGATATCATCTCTGTTCTGCTCATGTTGATTCAGGAAAAGACTTGTTTACTAACAAATCATAAACGCACTTCGAATTCTTTCTTAGTTGATCGTTTTTAATATACAACTTTTTGCTATATAAGAACTGTTTGTAGGAAAATATCGCTTACATAACTTCATTAACTAGAATTTCGAGGCAAAAGTCTAGCCTTGTAATGTAGTTCCTATACGAAAATGAAACACGCAAGGCTACTTTTGAAAGTCTATTTAGCAACGTTTGAAAAGGACTACAGAAAAAGAGAGAGAGGGGGGGGGGGGACTGTTGGTTGGCAGCCCTCCCAGAGCTAAACCGAAATTCTAGATTTTATTTAAAATCACTACAACTGTTTGTTCTTAATTTTCATTTAAAAAATAATAAAAAAATCGTGACAACATTGCTTTCTGGCTCGACAGGCTCGAATTTTTCCCTAATTTTCTAGTCAGTCCACTTGCACTTGTAGTTTTGGCGCGGTCGAAAACATTTTTTGGCTAGTTATTTCATTGTATTTTTTTATTAAATTATCGAAAGTACTGTAGTGCTCTTTATGATTCTTATTGTCAGGTGAGGAAAGTCTGTAAAGTTAAAGTGTTTTCGTTTACATAAGCCATGAGGTTTGACATTCGTCACTACGATACAAAAT
>BGPR01017619.1:0-13604 GCA_013235015.1 Araneus ventricosus | reverse complement strand
CCCCCCCCCCACCCTCGTCGGGCAAACTCTAGCGCCATTCTTGTGAAGAAGCTGTATGTAAATCTTAAGGTTCACATTCGTTTAGTAGAAATAATAATAATAATAATAAAAAGGGTTGTATGTAAATCTTAAGGTTCACAACTTCAAGAGTAGCCACTCGTTTTTTGCTTTATAAACAATATAGTATTTTTTAATTCTCTTACAGTAGGCTTTATTAATTGCTGACATTTACGTGCATATAAAATGCATATATATAAAGGTATTATATGTGTTTGAATTTTTTTTTTTTTACTTGTATATTTAGTTAGTGGGCCTGAAAATATTTTTTACACAACCAAAAAGGTTGGGAACCGCTATGTTAGACGAAATATGCTGTTATTATAGACCTATAACGTCACTTGAATCGAGCCTGTTACAGTTATTTTTTGTTGTTTCATATAATAGAGACAATGCTGAATGGTAAAAGGTTGTTGGCGAGGGTTAATAACGTAAGAGTTATTTTTAGCTAAACTGTGCCAAACTTTTGGTTAAAATATATCTGAAGTTGGAGGTAGCAATAAGATAATGCTAAATGGTGGAAGTTATTGCAATACAATAAGTAACTATTATTATTGTAATTACTTTTAACAATAAGCTATAAATAGAAGCTCCAATAATAAAAAGGAAATATTTACTCTACTGATTGCTTCTTTTCCCCACGGATGAATTTTTTTTTAAATAGACATCTCGCGTCAGTTTTGTTTTCAATTCTGTCTGCAGTTTCTTACTTATTACAAAACAAAGACAGCTAATCTGAATATTCTCTGGCTTGTTCAATAATTTAAACGAAGAATGCGTTTTCTTAGTGTGACCTTTTGGAAAATTTCTTTTACTTTTTTGTGGCACTGGTTTTTTTTTTTACAATTTAACAACAGTTTCTAATCAAAATAAGTAGATGCGAAAAATATTACGTACTTCGGCGCCAGCTTGTTCGCCGGGAATAGAATTTCAACTGAATCTCTTATGTATAAATTGATATTCATGATTCTCTTAACAAAGTAATTTTATATTTCAAATTTTGATGGACATTTAACCCAAGTTCTTTCAGAGCTTTGTACCTATTCTGTTCGTTGTCTGCATGAACGCCCGTTACAATTACGTTACATGCATGCCCGTTGTCGGCATCAACTTCACTCTCTTATTCCTGTTGCACAGTATGCATTTGATTTTTAACTTTAAAATGTAGTGGCACATTTTACGTCCAGCAACATGTTAGCTGGATGAAAATACGTTGATTAAAACATATCATTAACTAATATGAAATGATATCATTAACATATCATTACTTTAGCCTTCAACAATGGAAGAGAAACACGCAAATAAGCATTTGTTTAAACAAAGAAAACGATTTGAATTGCGTAGCAACAATGAAAAATATTGTTGTAAATTATGCCAAAAATTATTTTTAAAAATTCATTAAAATTAGAGAAAAACATGTACGTCAACTTAATTGATATCATTGAAAATGCAATTTTTTGCGCTTTCAGATGTTGTGAAAATGATATTTGTGCTGTAATATTTTCGAACGTTATTGAAAAAAACGCCAACATTTTGCTAAATTTTTAATTAATTAAAATTTCCAAAAAAGGGCTCCGAAGTGCACATTTCCAACCTCCAAAATAAGTTTGTGCCAAATTTCGTCGCTCTAGATCCAGCGGCCTGGCCTGTAGAGCGCCAACTCACAGAGCCATTCTCCTTTATTATTAGTCGAGATTTCAGTTATCAGATCCATTGTTAAAGAAATAAAACTTCAAATTATAAAGAAAGAAAAAGAATAAAATTTTTCAACTGAATGTTTGTCTTTTATTCGTTACTATAAAAAAGGCACCTCCCCCCCATGGAAATAGTAGGGGCTTTTTTTTATAAAAATTTAAATATAGCCGAATCTGGTTCATTTCCAGAAAGAAAGAAATGGAAACATTCTGATGAGACATCAATAAAATTTAAATCGAGATGTTTCCCACAATAAGCATGCTTAAATTCATGAGCTAGAACTAATGTGCTAGAGTGACGTCAAGTCGACAGCACTTTGACAAACATATCCTTTAGCCTATACGTACATAAATAAATAAAATCTGCAAAACTTTTTTTTTGTCTTATTCCTCATACAAAGTCCACGGTTGATTCAAAAATTAAAATACTGAGACGGATATTATAAGGGGACGCCCAACAGCATGTTTGCTGGATTTAAACATGGTGACAAAAAATTAGAGAATAGTAAATTATACTAACAGTTCAGTATACGGGATATATTGTCGAATACACCTAATATTAAGGAGACTTTGTTTATAGATTCCACATAAATTTTCATGAAATAAAATAAGAAAGTAAAAATTAATTCGACGCAGCTACAACATATGAAAAATTAAACAGAATTTTTTTTCTCTAGTTTTCAACAATAGAAGAAAAATATGCCATTAAATAATTGTATTATTTCTTTCTGAAATTTTTTCTTTTATGTTCAGGTCGGGTCTGTTCTTCTCAAAGGACAAAAAGAAAATTTTGTGTAATAAAGTGCTACAATTTACTTCGGTTTTTTTTTTTTGTTTCTAGATATTCATAGAATAAAATATAAAACTAATAAGGAAAATTGCCTCATTTTCAAGAATCCAAACACAGAAGCAAACTATTAGAAGGGCTTTCAGAAATTCTTCTCTCAAGGAACTGTCTGATTACTTCGGTTTAGCACAATGCAGCTCTTTTTTAGCCTAAAATATAATAATAAAAATGTATGGCTCACTTAAAATATGTCCCTTCGTATGTAGAATATGCACCCTTAGAAGGTTTTTTAAAAATTAAAATCTTTTAAAATGGCAAATGACATCTATTAACATTTTGTTTTGCAAACCTGTAAATATATGGAATAATTTTTTTTTTCTGCCGAGATGTTCAGAGTTCAAATTGAAATCCCTTGGAGTTTCTTTTTTTGTTTTGACTATCTATTATTGTTCACCTGGAACCCTTTTAGAATGGTGAAATTTCTCACATGATTTACAAAAAAATTCAAAGAATAAAAATTTATTGATTAATTTCGTATTTTAAATGCTTTTGCGGATTAGTTATTATATCAGACATTTTCAGAAACCATACTCATCTGCCCCTTCTTTTAAATTAGGGATGTAACGAATAGAAATTTGGCCGAATATTCACTTTTTAAAAACATTTCACCTTTGATTATAAATAAAATATTTCTCAAATTTCAAATAAAAAATTAAAGATTGATAAAAGTTATTTTTTTATTATTTGTAAAGTTAAAGAAGCGTTAACATCTTGATGTATTTTTGTAACATTTTAGATACCTTAATCCCAATAAATAGAAATGAGAAACCCTGTTCATTTTGGGATTATTTCACAGAAACATTATAATGACAAACTGGGAAGAAAATTCCGCGGATAAATTAAAATTACTAGAAGCGAATTCCTATTTTGAAAAAGAACTTCTAATAGCTAGGATGAAGTGTCCACTTTATTGGTGGGGAAAAAATGCAGAACAATTTCCAAGATTTGCAATTTTAGCAAGAGAGTATCTTTCAATTCCTGCAAACACAGTAGCATTTATTTTCTGAAGCTATTAATACACGTGAAACCAAACGGAATAGGCTGCTGTCTGGAAAATGCTGAAAAATTAATGTTCCTGCATCATAATTTCAGGCTTTACAATGATAAATAACGTGTAACATTATTAACCTTCCAACGGGCGGGCATATGCAGGAGATACTTATATCGTGCATCGTCTCACATATTTTTATCGTGTTGTTTTACAAAAATAAATGCATCGTTTATGTATGCAGTATATATTTATTAGCTTTATATTAAACAATGATTACATAAATAAAAAGTGCCCTTAAATATATAAAAGAATGATATAAATATTTTAATACGATGCACAATATAAATATCTCTTGCATACGCGCACCTGCTGGGAGGTAAAATACATTTATGTGGTATGCAAAATAAATTTGAGTAAATGTTAGATTTTTTTTATAATAAATGTGCTGTAAATTCTGCTATATATAAAGGCATATTTTTAAATAATCACTATCCTAAATTTATTCGATCGAATATCTGTTTAGAATTCGGCCAGATCGAATATTCGGCAAATGTGCCAAATACCGAATATTAGCTACATCCCTACTTTAAACATACTTCTGGTTAAAAGGGACTCAAGAATTCCAAATTTGCGAATATTAAAGCTCGCAACTTTGAAATTGATTAATAAATCAAACCGAACTACCCTCTGTTTACTACTTCTCAATTTTTAAAGTTTTCCTTCAATTCAAAACGTTCTGCGTTCAAGTAATAAACGGTCGTCTATAAGGAAATAATTTCTTATTCATAAATGAGCTTCGAAATCAGTGTTGTGTAAATAAATCAAAGGAAAAAAAAGAGAAAATAACAAAGGTTTATTTACATGTGCCTTGAAAACATTCCTTTGACACAGAAAGAAGTAGTAATTATCCAGTTCAAATAACTTCGTAATCTGATTAAATTCGCATTGATGTAGTTCAGTGATTGAGAATACTACTTCAACTAAAATTGATTTTGAGAACAATTTTTGAGCTTTCTTTATTCTTTGTCAATGTCAATATGACATCGATATTCAACGCAGCATTTTAAACCAAAATTAATGCATTTAGTAATGTTATTCGAAATTAAGAATCAGATTTCACGAGGATTATTTCTCTTTCATCACATTATTCCGAATAGTTAAGCCTAAGCAAAAAATAAACAAATAAAGTCCACGATTCAGTTAATCTTTTGTTGATTAAATGTGTATATCTGATCAAACCTTCAGCTAGTTCATCCTTGAATTATGATCGAATCAGTTTTTCTATTGTAATAATACTTTTTGGAAATGAAACAGAAACCAGCCACAACAAATTTTAATAGATCGGTAATTTATTTTCTTCACTTCTTTCTTTTCTGTTATCGGTGAACTTTGTCCATATCTGTATGACCAAAAAAATTGCTTAATTTAACTTGGCTTTTAATTCTCAGCTTATTAACCCTATATAGTGACCAAATTCCCGCAATTTATGATCCATCCGGGAGGCTATAGAAATTACGGGTGGGGATCAAGACGGAAAGAACCGTGATACACGATCCCTCATTACATGACTCATTGAAAAAAAAATAAAATTTTTTGGTAACGATAGTTCAAAAACCAAGCGCTGGTCATATTATTTCTATCAATTCTAATCATTCCAGGCGAACATTCAATGCTTTTTCTCCCACTCCCTCGAATCAGAAAAAAAAAGAGGGAAACTTCTTCTTTGGGGTGATAATACTGTAGGCGTAGACCTCACTCTTTTTTCCTTTTTTAAATACAGTAAAGCAAAGTTTATACGTCTTTCAAGGGACTGAAATAAATAGACGCATAAATAAAAAACGTATAATCGAAATTTTAATAAACAACTTTGATTATAAATAATTTAATGCTACTATTGCCAACTAATTTAAAAGTAATAATTATAAATTTTTTAAAGATAGTATGGAAACAATACTTAAATTTTAAAAGTAAATATTTATCAATACCTTTATTGCATTATCTTTGAATACTAATTACACATTTCTTATTTTATACAATTTAAGTGCATGGATGTAGGCTCCTTATTTGGAAGATAAAGTATGTTAACTCCTCTACTTTCTAGGAGAAGTTTTGGAGAGGAGAAATAATGACTGAGACAGTAAATCTCCTAATTTTTGAAAAGAGGAAAACGACATATAACCAAAGCTTTGCATCGTATAAATGAAGTACTTGATCTTTAAACTGGTTACAAATGAATCGGGACTATGGTGAAGTGCCTTATAAAGGAGAAACGTATAAAAGGAGATTTACTATATATGATTATACAGTTACAGTAAAATATGGGACATTTAATTCAAATCTGGGTCAAAGAGCCGAAAATCCGCGACATCTAGTCATCTTAATGATGCCAAATTTGTAATTTGCCTCAAATAACAGACAGTTGATTGATCAAGGAAGCCAAAAACACAGAATGGTAACCAGGGAAACAGTTTTTATTCTGTTTTGCTGTTATTACTTAAGTTATCCTCTCATTCTTTGGGTTACACAAAAGAAATTTAAATTACTGTTAAAAGCCGTGTAAGGCAAGTTCAATGCCTCAGACCAGGAAAGAATTAATTTAAAAACAATAAAAAGGAAGCTCAAAGAAATGAGCAAAAAGCAAAAGTAACCTTTGGAATTTTCTCCAAAAATCGTTTAGTTACCAGACAATAGGAAAAACATTTCTTTGGATTTCAAGACAACAGGATGTTTATCTATCGTTAGCCATTTTTGCCTTGCTCACGTCCACATCGCGCATATCTTAAGTTGATCAGAACTTAGAAAATATTCTACTGAAAGCTGTCAAGACTATATTGTAAACATAGCAAAAGACTTATTTACACTGAGCATAGTATAAACATGCCCAGAATCTAAACAGGACTTTATTTTCTTTGATTATAATTCGATATATCTAGTTCTTAAGGCATTAGCAACAGAATAGGAAGTATGCTAGAAGTTTCTTCAGAATCTTAATTTTATATTTAACAAAGGGAATTGCAGATAAGCACACACACACAAATCAATCTTGAATGTTTCGATTTCTACAAAATATCACTGAGTAAATTGGTACAATATTCCAAACTTTTTAAAACTATTTTCACTTTGAACATTTTTCTCAATTTTTAATTATTTTAAAAAATGGAAAAATAAATGCCAAAAAAATTTTGAAGAATTGAATTGAATTAAATGATTTTTTTAGAGATGATCAATATAATTATACACAAATTAAAACTGAAATGCAATTATTTTTTGATTTTTTTTTTCATCAGACATCATTCAACTTGATTCAAAATTTCTTACACTTACTGTATCAAATTATCAGTTCATTCAGCACTAGTTTGCCAATTCTCACATAATTTTAAAAAAAATCCCTTCATGTATATAAAAGAGATAGAGGAGTGTTGTACACCTTTGACCGATTTTCAATATTAATTTTTTATTCGCTTCATTTGTAAGCTAACTATTCTGTTGTGAGTGCTAACCTAAACTTTGCTCTGTTTTTCACTTTTTAGATATTTTCAAATACCAAAATTTCCAATTTTAACATTTTTATTTATTTTTTTTAAAAATCTTACACGGTGGTCAAAGGTACAACATAGTGTTGTACCTCTGACCAGAGGGTGTTGTACATTTGACCTGCACTTATTATGAAAACAAACATAAATAAAAAAAATGACTTTTAATCATATAAAACAATAAGATAGTTATTCTTGTTTAAAACTCAAGTTTTTATACATAAAAAAGTTTTTACAATATTCCATGATTTTTAAAAGTTTTGTTTATTTTAAAATATATTCATTATGCTACTATTTAACGAGCATCATAATTCAACTCTTTTATACTAAAACTTTGATTTTGCCCATCAATCTGTATTCAATTATATAATTTAGTTAATATTTATATTCCTAATTTCCCCGAAATACAAGGCATTTAGAAGCACATCTGATCTGGTCAAAGGTAAAGCATGGTGCAATTTTACATTTAAAGCTCTATAACTTATTTTTGGTTAGGAATAGAAAAACCAGAGTTTGCAGAAAATAAGATTATTAGTCTGTCTATATCCTAATATTTCTTAATAGTTTCAAAAAATGTTATGAGGCAAAAAGTAATGTCTGTAATATTTACTTTTTAGTGCAGAAATCAGATAAATATTTTTATTGAGCACAGTAAGTATTATTTTCAAACAACAACAAGATAAACTAAGCAATTGATGGATTGTCTTCATACTAAACACACAAACGTCCAAATTTTGTCCCTAGTTGCCAGCACAGATTGTAGTGGTCAAACATACAATCAGTCAAAGGAACAAACGACACTCTTCCCTACTATTTAACACATAATTCTAAAACTTGTAGAATTATGGAATTGACCAAGATAACTTCCAACATATAAACATATTTTAGTCAAACTTCTTTTTCATACTTTTTTTATAAATAGGAACTGAATAATGCATTGAATACAAAATTACTTCAAAATATTTTAGAATTAGCAGATTTATAAATTTTAGAAATATTAACAGCTAGATTTAATCCAAAATTATTACATTTAAAAAAATTAAGAAAAATAATGTATTTAAAAGTTAATGAAGTATTTTAAGTTTCTGTATCTTGTTCTAAAAAAGGACAATTTAACTTTCAGAAAAATTATAGTTTATTCATATTTTACTAAAACAGTCTGAAAATCAAAAAATACTATAAATTATTATCTTATAATTTACATAACTTACTCAACATTTTTACTTACCTTGAAGTAATATAATTCTCCAGTAGTGTAGAAACTACATATTCCAAATATTTTTCAAACTCTATAATTGATTTCTGACACTTTAAAAAATATCAATTAAATTTTAATTAATCTTTCTATTCCATGATATAACAATTATAAATAAAATTATCTCTGAAGTTACATTTAAAAATAACTAGTCAGTAAAAAAAAACCTTCACATTCTTTCCAAGACCTGAAATTTGAGATCAATAAAAGAACATATCTATATCTAATTTCAATATTTTGGAAATATTTTAGAACTAAGAAAATAAAGACAACAGAAAATATGTCAAAAAAATTTATTTTTTCCAGAACTTGAGTTAAACTCCTTTTTTTACATGCATAAATGGCTTGTTTCCCCAAGCCAATACTTTCTCACATCATAAAATTTAGTCTTGCAAGTTCCTTATATTATCACAAAATTTCCTTACACATGTCTCAACACAAGAAAATTGGTGGGTCCAACACATCACACAGCCAAATAAAACATATCAATTTTTATTTGTACTAAACATGCCAATTCAAAATACTCAAATTATAAGTGTAGCTTTTAATAATGAAATGTATTAATTAAAAGACTGTAAGCTTTTATGTAAATCAAGAAATTTTAAAGGCAATATCTTCAAATAATGTTGCCAATACATACTTTAAAACTCAAAATCAAACTATATCAAGAAATTTAATTAAAAAGAAATGAGGTCATGCAAAATTAAACCTTTAGAAGTTAACTAGAATTTAATATTGCTTAAAAAGAGATTAAGTTAAAAGTATTTAAGTTATTAGCTGCTTAACAGTTAAGAGATAAATCATTTAAATGTACAGATTAACAAAGAAATATCTTATATTCAAGTTTTAGAGAGATAATTATACATAAAATAAATTTGAGTATCCATAATAGCAAAAAAAAAAAAAAAAACAGGTTGCTTGTTTACAAATGGCAGAATGTGTTAACAGAAAAAATATGTACCCACTGTTCAAAACAAATTTTTAAAAATTTATAATTTTAGAAATACTTCATCGAAATAAATTCCAGATGCTTTAGATTTAAAAAAAAAAAAAATGTCAATAAAAATTAGCTAATAATACGTCAGTAATTTCCATGTGTTTGAACTATTAGAAAACCATACTAAACTGTAGGTCAGTTAAGTATTATCAGAACATAGTTTTCCAAACTCATACACATATAAAAACATTTTTAATGACTAGCACAGTTTTTCCTTTAAAACAATATTTTTTCAAAGAAACAAAATATTATAGATTTTTTTTTAAATTTTCAAATCCAATTTTTTTTTTCAAACAACTAGTAAAATTAACTTTCCTTTCCCCCAATATTTTTACTTTCCATTTTTGTTTAACCAAAAATAAAATAAGAATGGGAAAAAAATTTACTTTAAAACAAAGCAAAAAAATTAATTTTGAAACTTTTAAGTACATGATAACATTCACATAAAATTTTTAAATTTGATTTCCCTAAGACATAATAACAGTAACAAAATACATTTTTGTCAAGCAAAAATTTTCCAATTCACAAAAACAATTTTCTTCTCTTTGAACCAGAAAGGAAAATCAACTTCATACATCAACAGAAGCATAAAGCCTTACCCGCACTACAATCATAATTATTCCACATAATAATTTAGTAGCCAATCATAATTTACAGTTTTCGTTGGAAAATCGAAACTGAACGAAATAAAAAAAAAACTGAGCATGGCACTTCAGACGCTGTTCAGTTTACATCCGGTATCGGCGAATATTTTCAAAACCTGACGACCGGCGATGCCAGAAAAAAAAGGACAAAAAAATCCTTTACGTTCCAAACGCACTTGATCCCTGTTCAAATGGTAATATAAACAAGTCTTATGAGCATTAAAAAAAGCACAGGTACGATGAGGTTTGAATGGATCCTTCATCTTCACAAAAACATCCAAACAGCAGGTACTGATGAAGAAAAATGCATAATGGAAAAAAGGAACAAAAAAACATCCACTCATGCGCACATTTACTAGATCTGATAACGAAGACACACTTTCATACACTTTCGACGCTAACTTCTACATCATCTAGATCGTAGAAATCTGTCTTTTTACACCTACTACTCTCCAAGTCCCTTTTTTGTAGCCTTTTCACTGCTTCACTGATTAAAATGCCTTTTCTTAGAAACGTAAGTATTTCGTAAGGGTCATCTGAACAACTGTCTTTCGATGACTTAGACCTTAGTATACAGTACTTACAATTTGGTGAAGAGTGATCTATTGGAATATCGGAATTGTTCAATTTGTTTCTACAAACCGCACGCACCGGCGCTGCGTATGGCGACATCCGCCTGTGTTTAGAGTAAACACTGTGGCTGGGTTTGGATTTCAGGTGGAAATTGTGCTTAATGGCAGCTACAAGTTCTTCCACATCTGCAGATAGGAAATTATTAGGTAAAGAGTCTTCAACACACACATCCTCTTTGCTAGGCATTTTCGAGGTAATCCTTTAAACGTAATCCCTGAGTTGATATGGAATTGTAATTCACTTTCAACGCACACTGAACGCAATCGTCTCTCTACTGCTCAAGCCGGTAGAGAAAGACAACACAAACAACGATTTTCTTTGTTTTGGTTAGTACGAACACCCAGACGAATTGTATAAATGTTCCAAACAAAGTAGATCCCAAATGTATCTCGTAAAGCCAAAGCTTTGTGGTTTGTTATGGATTGTCGGCTGACTGATTTAATCGCCTTCTGGTATCGAACTAAAGCATTAATTTCCTCAATTGTGTTTATAAAGTAGTTAAAAACATTTGGCTGTATGCCAGAATATTTCGGCGAGTGTATCCTTCCGCGGCAGGCTGCGAGAGAAAACACGTAGGATTAGGGTTACCATAGCGACATTCATTCTTGATTCATTTAATCTCGCCAAGTTATGCCAAAGGGATGCCAAAGGTTCTTGATTCTGTGTTGAGGATTTCCTTACGTTTAATGATGCAATATTTCCTCACTTAATTTCTTTCAATCGTAATGGCCTGTGGAACACGAACGTTACTTAGATAGCATTGTATAAACCGAGTAGTAATAATTGGCATCACTGTTGAATGAGAGAAGAAAGAAACTGAAAATGAAGCTTATTTTTTTATCTTTAAAGAAAGGGAAGAAAACACTCGATACAGTGAACTATACAACATAAAAAGGTATAAAAGATATTCATTCAGTACGGTTCATGTCAGGATGTTGAAAACTGAGTCACATAATTGTTTTTAATGCAATTTCTGAATTATTGTTATTTTTTTTATTACAAATCAATTGACCTCGAAATACTCTTGGCCGTCGATTTACCAAGTAGATTCCCTCCATACAAACTGAAATCATACAGTTCGAATGCATATAGCATTCTGAAAACAGATATGTTATAAGATAAATAAATCCTTAAGAAATATGATTCTTATTAGTTTTAGCTGGAGAACATACATTTAAATAAATTTACGGGATGACCATAAATTATTGAAACCATTTCAAAAAGTAATAAATAAAAAAACTAATAATGTTACAACTGGGTTTTTTTTAAATGAGAGAGCAAATAAAGAGGGTTTTTTTTTTCAGATAAGTGGCTATCATTACAGCTTTCTAAATTAGCTACAGCGAGAGATTTCCATGAAATGCCTAACGATCAGCAGAAGCCGATGCGCGTTTTCTGGTTCCTTTTTTAGTGTTTCTTGAACATCTCGAATTACAATTGATTTAAAAAATTAAAGAGAGTAAAATTCCCTACAAATACATGCTTTTATTTTTCTTCTAGCTTTAACAGTTTCGCAGATAATGGCAGACAAAAATGGGAGATGTCCAATAATTTTCGGCCACCAAGACCACAGTAGCGCCGCGTTACCCACCTAAAAAAAAATTAAATCCACTCTCATTAAAAAAACCAGTAGCTGTAACATTATCAGTTTTTTTTTTATTAATTTTTGAAATGGGCCCAATAATTTATAACCACCCTTTACATTGTATACGTCAGAATGCATAAATAGTAAAACATCATAAAACTAAAGAAGTCGATCCTCTGCTTGTTCATCGCTTTATATATCTCATGCTATCATATGCGTGCTATTTACGCAAGTCTTTACTTACCTATGTTCTAAAATCTTAAAATTCTTTTAAAAAAATCTTAAATATATAAAATTTTTTAGTTTTCTTGTACATAGTTCCAACATTGTGTTTGTGGGATCGTGATGAATTGAAATTCTAGAACCGTATGAATGAAGGCTCTGCCATATTTGTTCAAATTAGTTAAATCGAAATAGAATAGTTCGAATGTCATGTAAATTAAGTACTACGTTCATTGCCTTTGGGTAGCATTTATAAGCTGTGCGATAAATAGATATTTTTGAAGGGGTGGGGTGCGATTATATGTATTTCACTTGGTATATTTAGGTTCAATAGCGCAAGAGATTTGAATGCTGCTTCAAACAAATGGTGTAACACATGTATTTGAGTTGAGTTAAAATCTTTAACACAGCGAAATATTTTTTACTTTGTTGATAAAGAACATATCTCACAAATTATGTTATTTCCATCAACTGTGTTCAATTAAAATAATTTAATTTGATAAATAAAAACTTCTGTGATGATTTCCTGTAGTATTTATTTTATTAATAGTAATTAAAAATCCATTTGTTTCCCGTCGTTTTTAAGTAAAGCGATCTGAATGTACTCAGAAAACAAATTCTAAAACGTCTCATAATAACCATTTTCAATGCTAAAATTACCACAAAAAATGGAAGAATAGGAAGGAAACAAAATATTTGCTAAGTAATGTTGTTTTCTTTCAAGATACCCAGACAAGGCTATGTTTCAAGTTCTCAATAGGGTCAAGTCTTCTCCCCATTGGGAGGAGACTGAGGCAAAGAATGTCTTATAAGTTCTTTGACTGAGGATACTTGTTTGTTGACACTGAGGGATAACACCATAAACAGATTCCTCACCAATCGAGATCTTTCGCAGGATCCCTCAATCAAGACTGCTCTCTGGAACATTGATACTTCTTTGCCCCTCACAACGCCAACAGTGGCGTGGCTAAAAGGGGGGTGGGGGAAGAGGGCTGACCATCCCGGGCGGCACTTCGAAAGAGGCGTTAAAATAGGACAAGCAAGGAAACAATTTTATAACGAAGAAGAGCAACAGTACTAACTCAATCTTTGTATACACAAAAAAATAACTAATGTAAATAATTCGTATTTATCGCCTTTTGTAGG
>BGPR01017618.1:16184-32208 GCA_013235015.1 Araneus ventricosus | reverse complement strand
TCATGTGTTTGGCGCAGTTTAGCCAAAAATGGCTCTTGCGCCATTAAACCCCAAACAACCAACCAGATTCTGTATCTGCCTATAGACTTAATGCTGCACTCTCTATTTATACTGCGGAGGCTACTGCTATCTCATGTGCTTTACAGCGCATCTCGAGTGAAAATACAAGGCAATTCTGTATATACACTGATAGTATGAGTGTCTTGCAAAGTTTACAGCAGACTGAATCTTCTAATAATCCTGTCATTTGTGATATTTTACTTCAAATGGAAGATTTAAGAAGCAAAGGTTTTGGCATACTGTTTTGCTGGGTTCCCAGCCACACGGGTATTAAGGGCAATGAGTTGGCAGACTCTGCTGCTAAATCTGCACTTGTCCCCCTCAATAGTGCGGTTCCTTTGTCTGATGTTACATGCTTCATCAGAAAGCATATCAATAAGATGTGGCAACAGCTGTGGGATTTGCAACAACAAAACAAACTACACTCCTTAAAACCCTTTCTTGGTAGGTGGCCTGGTGTTCCAGTGCGACGAAAAGATGTCATATTGACTCGTCTCCGTATTGGACACACGCGGTTTACTCATAAGCACTTGCTTTTTGCTGAGCCCGCACCTATATGCACTTCATGCCAAGTACCTTATTCAGTTCTTCATATTTTAATTGAATGTCCAGTTTTCACCTTTCAGCGTCAGTCATTTTTTAATGCAACATTTTTCTCACTTAAAGACGTAGTGGGAGAGAATCCTCATCCTAGGGTCTTTTCTTTCCTACAATCAATTGGTTTTTTAAATCATATTTGATTGCTTTGTACTTCCGTGTTATCATTCTTTCCTTTTAACCCTTTTTCATTTGAAACGAATATTTTAGCGCCATAATCATGATTTTATATCCCACCATGTGCTGTACTTTCACCGTGCGTTTGGCGCAGCATGGCCAAATTTGGCTCTTGCGCCAATAAATCCCAAACCAACCAACCAACCATCCTCCGTTGGAAAAAATTCTTCTACAATCTCGGGAATCTGATGCAGACACCGAGATGAGCTCTTCCTCTTTATCAGAAGAGGATGCCATTGAGTACAACATGTCGGAGGACTTGGAAGACTCACCGGCAGTTATCAGTCCTCCACCCTCTTCCAAACCTGGGAAGGCAAACAAATACAGAAACAGGTAGCATTATTGCTTCTCTGTTTTGTTTTTTGTTTGTTTTTTTAAAAATATTTTGAAAACAAACGACCTACCCTAAATTGTTTTCTTTACACTTACTTGTTTTGTTCCTTAATATTTTAAACATTTTATCTATATGGATTTCGTCCTTGGAATTTTATTTGGTCTTTGCCCACCATGTGATATTTTAGACATATTTGCATCGGATATATTTTAAAACTTGTATTTTTCTCTCTTTTCATCGTTCATCTATCCATTTTTGGTAACATTTTATCTTTTCATATGCAACCAAGAATTTCAAATTTATTTTAGAATTTTATCTACCTCTTTTAATATAACACCACATATTTTATCACCGTGATCCTGCTTATCTACCATACGTTTGGCGCAGTTTAGCCAAAAATGGCTCTTGCGCCATTAAACCTCAACCAACCAATCATTATGACACTCAAATGCATCCGGTTGGTTTAGAAATTTTATCTATTTTACAGTTTCTTCGGAATAAAAGCTTCAATATTATTTTCTGTTGGGTTCCGAGTCATGTAGGGATTTCTGGTAATGAAACAGCTGATGCTATTGCAAAATTTGCCTCAGCTTTTCTTTCGCGAACACTACCTTATGTGGGTATTAAAAAGTTTTTCGTTTCTCGCTTATTCTCTTTGGAAGCAGAAATGGGATCTTTTAACCAATAACTGCATTCCGTCAAACCCTCCATTGGTTTGCGGCCCATTTTGCCTATACGACAGGTTGATGTTAAACTGTCTCGCCTCCGTATAGGACATACTCGCTTCACACACAAGCACCTCATTTTTGGCGAAAGGGCACCAGTTTGTCCCACGTGTCATCAGAATTTTACTGTTCATCACATTTTAATTGAATGTCCATCTTTTAAATCTCATCGTGTTGACCATTTCCATTCATCGTCTGTTACCTTGCAAGACTTGGTGGGTGAAAAACACCACCCAAACATTTTTAAAGACCATTGGGTTTTTTATGAACATTTAGACCTTTTTAAATTGTTTTTTGCTTTTTTTAAATCTGAATAATTTCGAACAATTTCCTTTTCACATTTTCATTGATTTTTAAAATTTTTATACCACTGTGTTGAATTTTACCGTTTGATTGGCGCAGTTTAGCCAAAAATGGCTCTTGCGCCATTAAACCCCAACCAACCAACCCATACTAAGATTTTGTCCCTAGACCATATGTTTGCCGCAGCATAATCAAAAATGGTTTTTGCTCCAATAGACTTCATCAAACCGAACCAAACCTGCTTTTTGGACTGCATTCACCCACAGAACGAATTCTGCAGCAAGATATGAAACATTCCGAGGTTGAAGTGTGTTAATTCATATCCAAAGAAGACGGTCGTTGTTGGCGAACGAAGAACACTTTATTGAAAAGTACACATCATTAAATTTAATTCAGAGTACTGAATTGTAGATAAGATTTAAGAAACATTACTGAAGTCTGAAGCCATGGCCAGATGTGAAGAGTTAGCGCGAAGCGACGCGTCTTACTAGAAAGAGTTGTATGGTTAAAAAAAACTCGTTATAAACACGTGGAGAACTTAAATAGTTCGAAACGGACGAAGTACAGTCTCTGGAAATAGTGCGACTCTTCCATGTCTAACTTAAAGTTGAAGTACCTTTTATCATAGGATTGAAGTAGAAGTAATGCATTTATAATAAATTAGGTGGTATTAAAAAAGATTTATTTTGAATAAGATTAAAAATTGAAATCGTTACATATACTACTGAAACTTGTGCTTTTAAATTAAGTTGGTGGTTAGCGGGTTAAAATGAGTTTAAAAAAACTTCCGAAAGATGAATATTTATGCAATTATTTAAATATTAGAATTTTGACATTTCTAAGGTCTGTGGAATTCCTAAGCTATCAAATAACTTGTCACTTGTTTCCTGAAAGAAGTAAGCTATCAGTTATAATTAGCAGTGTTTACCCAATTAAGCATCTTTTACAGAATTTTCTCCTCATTTAAACATCGACACAACGCCAAATTAGCCAAAACAAGTTCGCATTTTTAGCAAACTTCAATCCTCGCCGCGTGCAACTTATGTTTGAGTTTTGGCGTTAAATTAGCCATTCGAACTCCCTGGGGCAACTCATTCTGAAACCTCAAGAAATTAAGAAATGCCGAAAGATGATTCCTTTTCAAGGATTCGGTCAAAGCCCGCGAGTAGTTCAAACAAAGACGATTAATCGATTGCGAAGATGAGTCCTCATCACGTAAAGTTTAGATGTTTTTAATGAAGTTAAAGACAATGAGTTGTCGACGTTTAAAGCAATACATTTTGGAATCAAGAATGTAACTAATTTAGAAAGAATCGCTAATTGAGCGTGTCTTTGAATTTGCATTCATACCTTTTACTTTCTAAATAAATTGAAGCAAACGTTAAGAATTTGTTGAATTTATTTAGGAAACCGATGTTTGAACAATTTAGAGTAAAATTTATGATTTTGCATTCTGTAAACAAAAGATTACATCCACGGATAATTCCTTGTGGATTTCTGTTTAACCTTTCCTTATTCGAAGCTCGTAGAATACCTGGCGTTGCTGAGTTTTTTAGCATCAAAACGTTGTGGGAGACGGGAAACTGTGAGTACAGTGATCTATTTTTAACTCTTGGAAATATTAAAATAATTCCAATTATAATGGAATGATTGATATGAACCAAATCAATAAATGTTCCACATATAAATTGTTAATGGTCTGGTTTTAAACTCATTTTAGTGTTCTTCCAGAATTCTTTTAACCTCCTTCGCTTAGAACAACGTGTCTGACCCATGCATCGAAAAAATTTCAGTATTTTATATTTAAATTGGTAATAAAGTCGACGTAAAAATTAATTTTAAATGCAAAAACCCTTTGGGCACGCTTAAGTCTCGAATATCCTTCGCCATCTTGGATAGATTGAAATAATAATAAAAAAATATTTCAATTGGGTGGAGTCGTCTAATTAGGAGATTAAATAAAATCGTAGCGCAAGGGTTAATGTGCTCTGAAAACAGATCTTTGTCTACATTCTTGTTCGTCATGTGTGTATATTTGTGTATAAAATTAATTTAAGAAAAAATTAAAATCGGAGAAAAGTGCAAGGAATTGAAGGTGATGTTGCTGAAAAGGTAATTTTTTGAACTTTAGGGCGTGTTTGTAAAAATAGTTTTTGTGAAATAATATTTTCGGTGGATATCGCGGAAAACGTCAAAATCTTGCTGAATTTTAAATAAACTGAAATTTTGATTAACTTTCGGGTTTTGAAAAGTTGGCACAGTGAAGATCATATGTGCCAAATTTCATCAAGATCGGACAAAAACTGTGCATTTTTATTAGTAGACACGCACTGCTTTATATATATATATATAACCTAATATTATTCACACAATGAAATACAGAAAGATAATAAGATTAAAAACTATTACTATGAAAAAGCCAATCCAGATATAGAATTCCAACAATCAAATGCCAATCGACCTTGGGAATCGATTATGTCGCATTATTTTGAAATTTATAAGTATATATATATATATATAAAGTTGTGGCACCTCAGAGCGCGTAAAAGCAAAATATTAAGTTTTTTGGAATTCATAAATTTTGTTTCATTGTAAATCCCCATTCATAATTTTTTTCAAAATAACCAGGCCTTGGGTAAATACCACAAAAATATTTATCTACCAACTGGGTGTTTAGCCACTCCACATTACTGGTCGTATGAGAGAAAGTTTCGGGGAGATTACTCCCGCTGGTTTACTTCAAAATACGACTCGCAGATAAAGATATTTGGTTTGGTGTGCGTAGAGAATCTCTATTGATTCCACACAAAAAAAACATGGAGCAGAATAAATTGTTTTGCATGTTTTTGATTTACAACTCTTTTTACATATTTTACAGTGAGGAGTTATATTTTATATGGAAGTGATAATAGAACAATGGTTGAGAAAAATATCATCCTAGAATGATAGAAAAGTAAATAATTTCACATTGTCTTTGAAGTTGCTAAGTGTAGTCTCTAGATTGTTTGTAAATTGCTATTTCATTAGAATAACAGAAGCAATGTTTATCCTTGGAAGAGGGATCAATGGATGAATTGATTCCGAAGTTCAAACTGAGAGTAAAACGTATAACACACGCGTGGTATTTACTATCGCGAGGATGAAGTAACTGTTTTCGCCGAGGACTGAATCAAAGTTCACGCGAATTTGCAGACGGCTGAGAAACTACAGAAGAAACAATTTTTAAAGATGGAAGAATTGAAGATATGACAATGATGATGATGATGATGATGAAGAGGGACCAGAAAAGAAACCATCATCAGCCCAAGAAACTCTGCAAGTTCAATACTGTGCTATTTTGATGAGCACTATTCATATGAACAGATTATCCAGCGAATGTTTCAAAACTTAAGGAAAGTTTTTTTTAAAAAAGTTATCGAGAGTAAACTTTAAAAATTAAATACGTATGATTTTTTCAATTCTGTATATTGTTTGGAATTTCTTTTTCTAATTAAAATGAATAAGCACATACCAATAATGTGGGATGTTTTTTATACTACCTTTGTATACCTATAGATGTGTGTTGCTTTTCACTCTTTAACACCCAGCGTTGCCTTTAAGCAAAATACCCAATTTTGTCTTCTAAAATCTGGAGAATAAGACTGAAGCTCTAATTCCTGTAGTGTCCAATCGAATTCATATTGAAAATGTTATTAAATTAATTTACAACATATAGATTGGCAGCCTGTGTGCTAATAAAAATAATCAATGTTTATTCACTTGAGGCTGCATCTTTTTAGCTTTGTTTGTACGCTTGAGAACCATATTTTATTCTTCAATGTTGAAGGAAATTATTTATCCTTAATTATTAGTTCCTTAAATTCATCTGTGTCTGACATTATAGAATTTTATCAGGGAAATTTTTTATGAATTAAATCCCAGTGTTTTCAGTTGGTGACAAACTGTTTTTTAGCCATAAAGTATACTTCTTCCCTTTCGCTTACGGTATTCAACATTCGACATAAATTACTAATATAATAGCCCAGATCTGTCTCTAGGTAACGCTCTGAAGTCACCAACAATAAAACTCGCGCCATAGCACTGCGAGACGTGAAACGGCATTATTTCATTGTTAGAGAACCTAAATTTCAGTAATTAAAAATTTAAAAGAGTAATTGTTCTAATTTCAAATTTAATAGCTCTAAAATAGTCAAATTTTATACCAATCGATAGCAAATTTTATCTCGCTATGATCAATAGTTAAAGAGAAATTAGAAATTATATTAATCGTATATTTCAAATTAATTTCCGTTTTCGAATAGAAAGTAGTAAATCACGTCAGTGGTATATCATACGCATGATATAGTTTGGACGCCACGATGCATCTGATTGATTGCAATCGTGATGATACAATTTGGTAATATTTATTGGCAGCGTTAAAATTTACACAAACGCATCTGAAGTACAAGGAAAATTATTAAACAACGAAAAATACTTCACACGGAATGTTGTTTACCAAGAGGTTTTTTGAATAAAGAAATATGTAAATAAAAAAAAAACTTCCTGTCATAAAACATATGTTTATTTTATTTGTTTTCAATCAATGTTAAACATTTCTCTCGCATATATATCTATTTAAACACGTCAAATTTGACGGGAAATCTTGAATGAAGAGGGCATCCGTCATACCATGACGGATGATTTTCTAGTTTCAAATGTTGATGCAAGGAACCGCATACCAAATTTCATTTTTTTTGTTGCGTTTTGAGTTGCGTCAGACTGATATAGTTCGAAAAATGGTTTTTCTTCCTACTCTGGGAGATATAAAGCTTGCAGATTCATTAAAAATCTCGCGATCTAATGTTTTGACGATTACAATGCTTTTTATACTTCGTATACAGAAAAGGAAAAGCTTTATAACAGACAGCAAACGAAATCTTTAACTGCGTTTCATTTCAGTGCTATTCCGAGATATAACGTGCTGCCATCTTTCAGTGATAAACGTAAATACAGGCTTGTTAAAATTAGTCCTTTCTAATCAGAAGGCGTTGGAGTGGTTCTATGGCTTTATATTAAACGAAACAAGATTTCGCTAGAATGTAGTGCAAGGGATGAGCTCTGTCAAAATCAAGATTAATAAATGCTGTTGCTAAAACCTTTCGGGTTGAGTGGTCTCTCTTGGGTATTAAAAAAATGAACTATTCAATTTTGCTTCAGTAATAAAGATCTGTAAAACTCGTCTTAAATAATGGCACAGAGCGGATCTCTTGTACCACATTGTAGTGAAATTTTGTTTTGTATGGATACATGAAACCACTTTATTTATACCATTATTTATACCTTTATTTATACCTTACCTTTTATTTATAAATTGAAAATTTTTATTTTATTATCTTAAAATAATAAAACTCTGAAATTCCAAGAAGTAACTTTGAAACTGGGGTAAATTATAAAAGAAATGGTATCCAATTCGCATGTGCGAAATTCAAAATAAGCTCCAAAGAATGCCTTTTCCTGAAAACATAACTGATTTTGCCGTAACTTTTTCTACACAGAGTTGATTGTGTCGAATAATTTTAGGCCTTCGACGGAGTTTCAAAAATGCCGCAGTAGCTTTTAGGTAAAGTGTTGGCTGTGGAGCCGGAGGGTTCCAGGTTCGAAACCCAATTTCAGTGAAGATCCGTCGTGTATTGGGCATGTTGCATGCCAAATCATATGCGGGGAAGCAGACATCCACCCGCTACTGTAATGCGGAAGTTTGGAGAGGGGGTGCCCGATCACGTGTCGTACTCGTCATCTGAGAAAGTATTGAGACTGCGATTTTTCTGGAAAGATGTATTGTACGGCGATAAACAAGGGATATTTTATTAAAATTTGACAAGCTCTATGTCGAATATTTTAGCTCGAACAGGCCTTCGAACTTTAGCTGCTGGGTTTTACCTCACTTTTCCTCAAGTCTATATATATATAAAAGCAATTTTTTGAGTATGTATGTATGTACGTTTTTTTTCTACTTTATGCAAGCCCAGACCGTTTGCCTTATCGGGGCCAAATGGCACAATGTTGGATTACCACAGGACGGAGCTACAACGGTATTATTTTAAAATTCTAATTAGAATTTTATTTAATTAGTGGTAAAGTTGGACTTTTTTTTGCCTATTTTCACGAATTTTCTGCATATATTTTCATCGAAGAACTCTAATTTTTATATCGTTGCAAAGCCAAGAATATCCACGTTCTAATAAGAGTAATTTAAAGCTACTGTGGGACTTTCTTGATTTTTAACGATTTTTTTTTAATTTTCGGAAGCGCCTTTCTTCTGGAATCAATTTTTTTTATCCATTATTATTCACATACGCGTGAGAAGAAAAGCTATGCTTTAATTTATTAGTTCTTGTATTTTTTGCTCTTTTTTGTCTTCTGATGTTTTATTTTGCAATGAATATTTTTCACAATGTTTTGAAAGTTCTATTAGTTATTGTACGTATATCATTTAAAAGAAATATTCTTCTTTCAAACTTCTCGCCTTTTCATTCAAACCATACTTTTATAAGTTAATAAAAAGGCTAGATTAGAAAGTTTTAATTAATCAAGAAAAATCCAAAGGAGATTTACGTTTGCTGCGGATAGTTAGTGACAATATTTGTAGAAAAAGAAACGACGAGGGGCATATGAAAAGAATTTGGATCCGGAGCAACGCAGGGTTATTAGCTAGGAGAATATAAATATCTATCTCAAGTAAGCAACAGGCATTTTTTTTTCTTTTCGAATTTCAACATTTAACAATTTTCATAATTGAAACAATTCGAAATGAAACAAAAAAGGTCTCATGAAGTTCATTAAAGGAGACTCGTAGCTTCTTCAGAAATGGTTATTGAATTAATCTAGCCGTGTTCTCGGAACAGGGGGATGAATTCACCGTAATGAAACCGCAATCAACTTCTTCTGGATCTTGTCTTGAGGGGAGACTCGTTTTCTTCGCCTTCTTCCAACATTTTTTCTTCTGAAAAATGTCGAAGTCTGTCTTTCTCTCCATTTGAATCTGAAAAACAAAAAATGCGATAGCAAAGGCAAATTTTAATTTTCTGAAACTCGAATGAAAGATCTCCATCATAGATTCGATATGAGATATAATGCGAAAGATCAAAATTATTCCCGCGAAACGTAGTTTAAATGTTGTCTTCATGGAGTTTACCACTTTAATGATCTTATTGAGTGCTTTTTTTTCTCTCATTTATTCTCTTTCACGGCACTTTTTATATGGAAAAAAAATTTAAAAATCGCATAAAGTACACTGTGTAAACTTTATCGCAAAGGAATAATCTTGAAGTCACTCTACCTGTTCAGTGAGGTGAAACATTGAATTGAATGAAATGATCTTATCTTTCAAAAGTGTTTTGAAAATGGCGATGTCATCTGCCTGTGTTCATTAAAGTAAAGGGCGTTATTGAATCAAGGAAAGAATAGAAACAAATAAAACTCATTTTTTTACCAATTTTTCTATTTAAAAAATTCTAAAGAAATACCTGATTTATTCCGAAAATGTATCGGGTGTTTATAGTTAAAATTCATATTAGGATTGGTGTGGCTTGATGTATGTTTTAGAAATTCAGTTAAAAACTGAAATTAAATAAATTTGAAGGAAAACTATAGGGATGCTTAATTGTTTTTATACGCTGGAAAAAAATCAAACATAGATTTGATGCTCGTTTAAATTGAATTACAGCTGTCTAACCGATTGCTCTTTTTTTCGAGTCTTTGAAAATTTACTTTTATCCTAACCAATTTCAATTAATTAAATTTAGCATTTTACAATATTGGCGTGGCTTAATGTTTATTTTCGAAATTCAGTTAATGTAGTTAAAAACTGAAATTTAATAGATTTGAAGGAAAACTTTACAAGATGCTTTCCTGTATTTGTACGCTTGAACAAAATAAAAAAATCAAACACAGATTTGATGTTTGTTTAAATTGAACTATAGCTATCTAACCGATTGCATTTTTTTCTAGAATCATAGAAAAATTACTTGAATTTTAACCAATTTCAATTGATTAAATTTAGCATTTAAAAATATATCAATAAAATTAAAAAGAAATATCAAGAAACTATTTTATATATTTAAAATGACATAATAGAATGTGCTTTTTTGCAATATTATCATTTTATTAACATAACTGATTATTGTTATTTTCATAAGAAATTTGCTTTCGCCATCCCATTTGTAATTGACATTCTATGAAATAGTTAGTCAGCTCAAAAAAAAAAAAGAAGGGAACAAAAGAAAGGCACATTGTTTTCCCCTTCATTTCTAGCATGAAGGCGGCCAAAGCTGCAATCAATTTTCTGTTTAATTAATTGATTGATTTATTTTTTAGAGCGCTGACAAAATTCCAAAGAGATGTTTCAGCGCGCTGGTATTTATAGTCTTCCCGACAGTGATGTCCCGTCCCGATGTGACGTCGCATGGAATATGCCAGAAGAATCTCTATATCTTCGTTTCTAATAGAGATAGTCATAATTCTCGCGCCCCCTCAGGGGCACATCTTCTTTAGGTGTGACGGGATTCACGACCCCGAGGTACCCTAGTGTCTTGTCTCCTTCCGTTTTTTC
The DNA here is from genome assembly GCA_013235015.1 of Araneus ventricosus. Lineage (NCBI taxonomy): Eukaryota > Metazoa > Arthropoda > Arachnida > Araneae > Araneidae > Araneus > Araneus ventricosus. The sequence continues at coordinate 21,422 of BGPR01017618.1, read as the reverse complement.
CTCCTTTTGAGTTTTTTGCCTTTTCATTCCTTCCCTCGAGGGTAGGCGAGGGAGCTCTCCATGAGAAGCAGTTGCCGCTCTGTTTGCTTTTTGCTTCTCATGGACAGCAAATTACCCCCACGTGTTGGCCGTGCGTGGCGACCCATTTGACGGGTGGTACATTTTGGTCCCTGGTGTATCAATCGGCCGGTATCCTAGCCATTTGGTTGGTCTGCTCAAGGGGATCAAGCGAAAGTGGTCAACTCCTGGGACTTGGCGTTAAGGGTGGTCAACGTTCCTGGGAGTGGCCCTGAGCGTATAGGCCCCAGCTAGTGCTAAGGTGGATGCCGAGGCTGGGAACATCCAGAGCCGGTAATTGCCTTCCCCAGTTGGGCTCCGTGGTGGGCGGCGCCGTTGGGGCCCGAATTATATTCAAACTCGCATGGGTTCTCAAATTACTGACATCGACAAGCTTTCAGAATACGCTCGTTTCCTCATTCTTTCTATTCCCGACGGAAAACTCGAAAAACTCTCTCCATTTGCTATTGAAAAAGGTCTTGCAGGAATTGGCGGAAGCCCGAAATCAGTGAAAAAACTTCGTTCTGGTGATCTATTACTTGAAACCAACTCTGCTGTCCAGACAAAATCTTTCCTCTTAGCCAAATCTTTTCTCAACAATCCAGTCACTGTTACACTTCATCGTACCTTAAACAGTTGCCGAGGCGTCATATCAGACAATGACTTAATGAAATCTACCGAAGAAGAAATCTTGGAAGGTCTGTCCTCACAAGGAGTGACAGCGGTTAAACGTATCTTCATGAAAAAAGGAACCACTCTCGTAGCCACAAAACATGTAATACTTACTTTCAATACTACAAAATTACCCTCTACAGTCAAAGCCGGTTATATTTCCTGCAAAACTCGTCTCTACATTCCCAATCCAATTAGATGCTTTAAATGCCAAAGATTTGGTCATTCCAAAACTGCCTGCCGTGGAAGACTGACATGCTGCAAGTGTGCTTCTGTAGATCACCTTACATCCGACTGTCAAAGTGCTGAGCTTCTGTGTGCAAACTGTAAACAACCTCACTCAGCAGATTCAAAGGATTGCCCACAATGGAAAAAAGAGAAAAAGATACAGGAGGTCAGAACTAAGCAAAATCTTTCTTACTATGAAGCCAAGAAATTATTATTCCCAGAACAAAATTCTATGTCATATTCTAATGCCTTGAAATCTTCAACCTCTCAGCCTTCACAAACAGATGAACGTCTTACTAAAGTTATCGTCCCACCTTTAATAAAGCTTACGCCTGTTAAACCAAATGTCTTGCGAGTGAAAAACGTTTCTACAACGAAACCTTCAACAGCATCACCTTCGACAACCTCTGCAGCTCAGTCCAAATTCAAAAAGCATTCTCAAAATGCTAAACAAGCAAAGGCTTCCGACCAATGGGAGTTGGTTAAAGAATCAAAGGCAGCCAAAAAAGCTCGCCTTTTGGCAGAACGGAGAGGTCACGTTTTACAATCTCTGTCCCGCTCCCGTTCTCTTACAAGAGAGGACTTCCTAAAAAACCCTAAATCAAAACTAGATGAACACGTTGACAGTGATCTTGTCCTTTCTGTTCATCCCTCGGATGACGACATGTCCACCAGCGACTTGGAAGATTCATCACCAGCTGCTGCAAACTCTTAGCCCTGGGTTTCCTTTTTTCCTTTTTTTCCTTGTGCGTGTCGCTTTTAATGGCATCTTTGGTCTCTTGGAATTGTCGTGGTCTCAAGACCAAAATTTCTGATCTTAAAGACATCATTAATACCTATCGTCCAGCATGCATTGCCTTACAGGAAACACATTTTAAAACAACTGATAATATAAAAGTTAAACATTATTCAGTTTTAAATAAAAACTATGATAGTGATAGAGCTTCTGGGGGAGTGGCATTGCTAATTGCGAAAGACATCCCCTCCGCACCTTTGCAGTTAAACACAAGTTTACAGGCCATAGCCGCCCGGATACATACCATCTCTCTAATTACCATTTGCAGCTTGTACTTGCCACCAAATCAACAGATTAACCAAATTGACTTGAATGAACTTGTATACCAACTCCCAGACCCTTTTATTCTCCTTGGCGACTTCAATGGCCATAGTTCCATTTGGGGAAGCTCCGATTCAAATTCAAGAGGTGTTCAAATAGAGCAGTTGTTAACAGATCATAATCTTTGCATATTAAATTCTGATCAACAAACGTATTTCCATCAGCCCACAAAAACTTTCCATTCAATTGACCTAGCTATTTGCTCTCCGTCTATTTATCCTTTTTTCGATCTGGCAATAGATAATTCTCTCCACAATAGCGACCATTTTCCTCTAACCTTAAGTGACAACAGGAATAACCACTTCGACAGTAACAGACCTGAAAGATACGTTTTTGCAGCTGCAAACTGGACTAAGTTTGCTCGTCTCGCTGCCATCACAACTCATATGGTTGAAAACAGCTCCATAGATGAGGCAGTTTATGCTGTAACCAGAGTTATGAATGACGCTGCAAATTCTGCCATCCCAAAAGCACATAATTCTGGGAGGAAACAAAATAAACCTTGGTGGAATCAAGACTGCCGAATGGCACTCAATAGACAAGATAAAGCTTGGAGCGTCTTTCGAAGGTATCCAACTACCTCAAATTTAATTGCTTTTAAGATGGCTAGAGCAGAATTCCGTCGTATCCGACGACGCAGCGAAAGGTCTTCATGGATCAATTACATATCCACCATCACTTACTCCACTTCAAGCTATAAATTGTGGCAAAAGGTTAAAAAAGCATCTGGTGCATCCATCTCAAACTCAATTTCGGTTTTACATGTCAATGGTCAAACTATATCATCCCCAAAAAATATAGCAAATTCTATTGCTTCAACTTTATCGGATACATCTAGCAGCCATAACTATACCTATACCTTTTTAAATCACAGATCAGAAGTTGAAAAAGAGACGCTAAACTTTAGTTCACAGTCGTATCTTCAATACAATAGTAACTTTTCTTTCCAAGAATTTCAATCTTGCTTATCTACTGTTCATAAATCTTCCCCTGGTCCTGATAATATTAGTTATCTTATGATTCAAAATCTCACTTCCGTCTCTCAAGCAAATTTATTGCGCCTTTATAATAGAATTTGGAATGAGCATTACTTTCCAACCTTATGGCAACAAGCTGTTATAATTCCTCTCCTTAAAGCCGGTAAAGATCCGACCAACCCTTCCAGCTATCGTCCGATCGCTTTAACTAGCTGCTTGTGTAAGCTCCTTGAAAAAATGATCAACCGCAGACTTGTCTACTTTTTAGAAACTAAACTTCCTTCATCGATGCCAAAGTGGTTTCCGGAAAGATCGGTCGACCCTAGACAATCTTTTGGCGTTGGAAACCGACATTCGTCTCGCATTTTTGCAAAGAAAACATCTGGTGGCCATATTTTTTGATATCGAAAAGGCATACGACCGCACATGGAGATATGGGATTCTTAAGGATTTGCATGATTTTAACCTGAGAGGAAATCTTCCTATTTTTATTCAAAATTTTTTAAAACTTCGTAGATTCCAAGTTAGAGTGGGTTCTGAACTATCAGACTTTTTTATTCAAGAAGAGGGAGTCCCACAAGGGAGTGTTTTAAGCGTCACACTTTTTAGTATTAAAATTAACGGAATTTTAAATCAACTACCGTTTACAGTAAAAGGATTTTTATATGTTGACGATCTGTACGTATCTTGTGCAGGAGAGGACATGAGTGTTATCCAGCGTCAAGTCCAAACGGCTATTAACAACATTCAAAATTGGTCAGTCAAAAACGGTTTTACCTTTTCTACGACTAAGACGGCAGGTGTACATTTCTGTCGGAAACGCAAACTGCATCTAGATCCCGAAATCCAACTTGATGGTCACAAAATTCCATTCGTCAATGAAATCCGCTTTTTGGGAATTGTTTTTGACAAAAAATTGACATTTCTTCCCCATATAAAGACTCTAAGGAAGCGTTGTGAACGAGCCTTGAATATTCTGAGAGTCTTATCCTCAACATCTTGGGGAGCAGATCAACCATCTATGATGCGAATTTACCGGTCAACAATCCTTTCTAAAATGGATTATGGATGTATGATTTATGGTTCTGCTAGGAAAAGCGTTCTTCAGAAATTGGATCCGGTACATCATACAGCCCTTAGACTATGTTCTGGTGCCTTTAGGACTTCGCCAATTCAGAGCTTATATGTTTATTGTTGTGAGCCAGCTCTGGATGTAAGACGACAAATGCTCTCTCTGCATTACTTTTTTAGAATCGCATCTAATTCTCTTCATCCATATAACTTCCAGCTTCGCCCTTCTCTTCTCCGTCTACAGAACGCAAGAAAAACTTTTATCCCACCATTCTTCAGCAGAATGCAAGCTATCCTCGTGGAATTAAATTTGAACCATATATCTGTCACTCCGCAACCCACTAACACTTTTCCACCATGGAAAGTTAATAGGTTTTATTACTTGAATCCTTTCGAAAATTTTTCTAAACCTGACACAGCAGATACAATTTACCAGAAACTGTTCTCTGAACACCGATCACATTATCATAGTTTTACACCTGTTTACACTGATGGATCCAAATCCACTAACCAAACCTCATTTGCTGTTATTTTTCCAAATAACATTTACTGTTTTAAACTTCATCCGTCATGTTCAATTTTTACAGCAGAAATCACCGCAGTAGAGACTGCTTTGAAAGAGATTTTAAATAGATCTCCCGGATCTTACGTGGTATACGTCGATTCTTTGAGCGTTTTACAATCATTGAAGTCGATGCAACCTCATAGTCACCCGTTGATTTTTACTATTTTAGATATTTATGACAAACTTTGTGCTCGAGGTTTTACCATTTTATTTTGTTGGATACCAGCTCATGTTGGTATAGATGGTAACGAACAGGCTGACATGGCTGCTAAAATGGCTTCCACTCTTTTTAACACAACGGTACCCGTCAATGATATTAAAAAGTTTGTCAAGAACCTTTGCCATTCAAACTGGCAGAGTCAGTGGAATAATGAAATGCAGAACAAACTCCATGCAATTAAGCCTACAGTACAGGACTGGAAATCCTTTAATAACAGGAAAAGGGATACTCTTTTAACGCGCCTGCGTATTGGTCATACGCGATTTACACATCGACATTTGCTACTCGGTGAAGTGCCTCCTACGTGCCCGAACTGTGATTGCACCACATC
>BGPR01017618.1:2553-16174 GCA_013235015.1 Araneus ventricosus | reverse complement strand
GAATATGACATTTGTCTGGCGCAGTATAGTCAACAAATGGCTCTTGCACCAATAAACCAAAACCAAACCAAACCAAACCAGTTTTTACATTTACATTTTATTAAACTTACCACATTTTAACTGAAGAGGATATTCTTTCTTTCACCATTTTCAAAAATTGTTTAGTATCCTTTCCCGATAAAAAAAGCATTTGATTAATTCTAATTTACCTTAAAATAATTCAGAAATTCTATTGCCTGACCAATCCGGTAAGACTGTTAAGGGTTTGAACCTTCAACCACTGTAGAAAATAGGACCTTAAATATGAAATATACATAGTTAAAAATCAGTCAATTATTTTCAATTTCTGAAAACATCGATTTTTCACACACATATTTGGCTTGAAAGAATACCCAAGCGAAAGGATACCCAAGGTGATTATAACAGGCAAATACAAAATTATATTCCAGCAGAAAAGTATGTAAATAACGTTTACAGAATAGCAACATAATCAGAACACATTTGATCCCTGTAAACTTAAGATATTTCAAATAATACATATAACCTTAGTTAATATGAGTAGCAAATATCGTTAATCTTCTGGCTAAAAAAATTTACAGTTTTCTGAAACAACATATACTAAATAACAAAAAAGTAACTAATAAAAAATGTGAATTCAGCTCTATGAACGTCATTTAAATACCAACTTATTTCTGTTAAATTCAAAATGTCTGACACATATATAGCAATGAAGGATTTTGAGTTCATAGTCATTTGCAAGGTCATCATTGCTTTCTGTCTTTCAACTGATTCTTTATCAGCAGTTAATGCCTTTCCCTTAGCTGGGATATCAAACTCTAATAGCCACGATGGATCTGCCCACCAGGTTTCATCATTCATCAGATTATGAATGGTCATGCCACGAGTGAGCTTGCTTGCTTGGTTAGTTTTCCCGTCGCAGAAGTACCAGTTCATGGGGTCAGTTTCCTCTTTAATTTCATTCTCCTTATTTTGGACATAATTTTTCCATAGTATTGAAGCACTCTTGACAAGATGCAAGTAAATTTGTGAATCACTCCAAAAAGGGATGCTATCTTCCTTTATTAACGAAAATGTTTTGCTCAGGTAAACGCAAAGTCTAGCTAAAGCCACGGATCTCAGCAATTCTAGACGAGGTAAGGTAGCTGTCCTTAGAGGAGTCAGTCGAGATTTAGAGACGATGAAATTGGCCTTAGCGTCGTTTGGATGTTTCATCCTAAAGTTATCTACCGAACAGTATACTTTATGGCTGGCGCCGGAAGATTAGTCCACTTCTAACAGCTCTGCTTTCATTACAGAGAAATGAAGATGAGGTACTACGACATCTTGCACAAAAGTCAATTCGTGGGGCCACTTCATGAATTCTATGTCTGGGGGGAGTGGTTCATCCCAAGTAAAATCATTTTCCCACAGTTTTTGAACCAATAGCTTGATACGAACTGTGAAAGATCTCAGAATATCTAGTGGGTCACAGGGCACACTACAGGCACTTAATGCGACTCCCTTTGTCGGAATCGTATCACTCAAATGTTGCAATAAGTTGAATGCAACTTTCAGAGTATCCTTTTTATTATCCCAAATTAATTCTAAATCCTTTAATGGGATATCAGAGTCTGATGATTGTCGGCATTCTAAATCAGTTTCTCTCCACATTTCAAAGAGAGACGGAGAGTTCGTTGTCCATTGACGCATATTCACGCTTGCTTCACTAAGAATACTAATAGCTTCTTTAGATATCAACACAGTCTCTTTCAAAGAGTAATCACTTCTGATTAAGTCATTAGCGTACAAGTTCATTCAACACAGAAAAGGTCATTTTATACAAAAATGGCACGCGTTGCGTCCGAAGGATTCTGACTGCATGATCATCCAAAGTGAGATTTGTCCCTCCTTCCTCACCCCATAAAGTCTGCAAAAACTTACGTTCTTCCTCAACAATTCCTACCTAGTTAAGGGACATTTCATTGTTCGCCTTGGATGAGGCATCATAACATATTCTTAGTTTAGTAGTTTCTTTTAATTCTTTAACTACTCCGCGATGAGGCATGAAACCTTCACTTACGTCATTTTTTGATTCACAATTAACTTCTAACATAATATTATCTTCTAACTGTGAGTTATTAATATCCTTATATTTCGAACAAAAATTCTCATCCCGCTTAAACCCTTTATTTAAGTTAAATAGACGTTGCCTAGCAATTTCATAATTATCATTTAACCCTTTATGATTATCTTTCCATAATAATTTCATTCCGTATCCGTTGTTTTCATACGTAACGTTTTGTTCGAACGCTTCTAAGATTTCTAAATCCGAATGGGGTATTTCCTTTTTTGGATTTAAACCTATCACTTCCAATTCCGATAAATCCTTAACTCTATCATACTTTAATTCCTCGTTTATAACCCTTAAAAGATTGACATGCACTTCACCACAATCAGATTCTCTCTCGCCTCCCTGAACAACAAACCCAAAAATACCGTTGCTACCAGACGCGCATTAAGTCTTACATTCGTATCCTTTAGAACTTCCCAAATGAAATCTGACCCAATTAACACATGCACTTCTTCAGAATCGCCTGTGTCGGCCAACTTAATATTTCTTACCCTCTCGGAGGGAACTTCAATCTCCCCTACTGTAATATCTTCAATCACCACCGCGCTTATTTGTATTTTACGCGAAGGGTCCTTTCGGTTCCGTAAGGAGAGTTGGACCACATCGTAAATTTGTCGCTTCCGTATGCGGTTCCCGAATGCGTAGATTAAGAGCTCTTCCCTACAGATAACCTTTAACCCCAGAAAGTCGGCGGTTTCTCTCTTAATGAAGGTTCTGGTAGAACCCCCATCACATAGGCAACGCAGGGAGAGAATTTCCCCTTTCCTATTTTGGACACCTGCAGTGAAGGTTTGTAAACATACCGAATTTTTCGGTTTCCCCTTATCATCCCTGCAGAGGAGGGAGCTCTCTGTCTGAGATTTCGTTTCTGTAGATTTTAAATCATTGCTACAATTTTCTTCAGCATTACGAGAATTACATATTAAGGAACTATGGGATTTGTTGCAGTTTCTGCAAAGCTGATTCCTTTCCCAGCAAATTTTTGCGGTATGTCGGCGCCCTAGGCAGACAAAGCATCTGCCTTGATTTATCAAAACCCCTTTCCTTTCGCTTGAGCTAAGCGGACATTCATAATCTTTATGGATTTCAGAGCAAAATATACAGTTTTGCCTTTCGGTAGTAGCGATTAATGTAGCTGCTGTTGAAAGATTCCGTTTTGGACTATAAGGCAGTTTAGTATCGGCATAATTACTGCTATTGAAAGGTTTGCGAACTGAAGCTTCTAATACATAATTCCTTTGATTCCCTAACAAAAGTGATGTTTCGCGGCATTCGATTTCTTTTCGCAAAAATTTTAATAAATCTTTTATGTCAAATAGTTCATTCAACTTCCGATGTCTATTATATTGTAAATTTATCTCTTCAGGAATTTTTTGCAATACTATCGGACAGAGAAGACTACTATACGTATCAGCAGCAACACCTAGGGACTCTAATGATCTAACTTGAATTTACAATTCGTCATACATTTTAATTAGCGCTGTTACATTAGAAACAGATTTGACGGATTCAATCATTAACAATTTATTCATATGACATGAAATAACTAAATCTGACCGACCAAATCGCTCTTTAATTAATGCAATGGAAGAATCGTAATTTTGATCAGTTAAAGCGAAACCTGAAACTGCGGCTAGAGCTGTTCCCCGTAAATAGGTTTTCAAATATGCAAATTTTTCTATTTTAGAGAGAGAATCATTCTTGTGTATAGCTACTTCAAACGAATTCCAAAAGTTAAGCCACTCACTACAGTTTCCACTAAATATAGAAATACTTAAACGAGGTAATTTAATTACATTGTTTTACAACGCGCCTTTCTCGCTGTTCCGGTATATTACTATCATTATTATTTCGAGTTTCATTTCTCGGAATAACATTTAATTCCTTTTCTAGTAATAATATACATCTCTCAATTTTCGTTCTACAAGAAATACCGTTTTTTCGATATTCATCACTAGCAATTAGTTCCCCTTCTAAATCGTTAAGATCAATAACTGCTTCGATTTCATTATCTAATTTCTTCAACTCATCAATTTTCTCAATTAATTGATTTTTTAAATCAAAAAGACATTCTACTTTATTTACTTTAGTAAATCTTTCATTGATCGGCAATTCAATTGTACTTTCGATTTTGGTTACAAGTTTCGTAAACAACTGTCTAACAGTCGCTCTTTTAGCTTTAGCCCTATCCATCTTTTACAAAACTTCAAAAGATAACTTATCGCTTAATTAGCGTATCAAATAAATAATTTGAGGGACCTACCTCAATCAGAAGAATCGCGCATCAGAATCCAATATTTCGAACACAAGTTGTTCCATGTACTAATTAATAGTACGAATCACGTCTTTGGTCACCAACATGTAATGGTTTCTCATGTGTGGTTTTATATCCAAATTCAAAATAGATCTAGTTTGTCTTTTATGGGTTTTATTGACACACATAACACCACTACGACACATATATATACAAGTAGAATCACATGGCTTAGAGCCGGATCAAAATCTACACCCGCTCGGGGGTAGGGTCAAAAGGAATCTGAGGATGAATCCCTGCGGGGGTGGGGATGACAGTTCTACTTTTCCCTTTCTGGGGATTACTGTAGTCAAGTCGCCACATACATGTTGCAAACAAGTTTGATTGTTACTCAAGCGTTTCTCTGTTGCCTCACTGGAGTCAAACATATAAAGCTGTCCGTAAATTTCTTTATGTTGGTCACTTGCATACAGGGAGAAACTCTGTGGTACACTTGACCATGTAAACGGTAACAGCATGGTCCAGTTACACATGGTGGTTTAATTTGTGCTCCCATCGAAGCGAATGCTAAGGCAGAATTGTATTCCCGAATTCCCTGTCGATAATTTTTATTATCAGGTGAATTTTCAATTAGCAATGATTTCAATAGTTCCGGTGCGTCAGGAAATGCAGGTAGCTGAACATTTCCATCATGGCAACATTTTGTATACTTATGGGCAGTATTTTTCCCTTCCTTCCAATAAACAGCCTCTCAAAAACCGCACTGTTCGGACATAGTTCCACAATTATGCTTCTCAACATCGTTTCGAATACACACGCGTTTTGGGCGACGGCGACAATCGGCTTCGTTTCGAATACTTCGCCTTACAGTGGATTCCTGAACTGTTTCCTGGCTCCGTTCAGTTCGCCTTTGTTCATTTCGGATAATATATCTAACAGCACGACTTAAATTAATTATTTTTAGAAATTTCCAACTACTAAAAATAGTTTTCAATAAACGTGACACACGAAGCGGCTTCGGACTTTCCGCTGATGTAAACAAATCAAACTTGCGAGCTGTTGCCAAACGGCGATTAAGAAATTCGACCCTTTTTTGTCGCCATGTTAGAGAATTATATATAGCGATATTCTATACACCTGTCAGACATTTGTTATATTAAGTGATAATGTTTTTCGGATCAGAGGTTTGTAGTATCCCTAAGTATTTATCTAATTTCGTTCCATGGTTTTAAATAATTTATTCGAACCCGTTCGGTGCAAGTTTAATGATTTGCGGTTGGCAATACCTAAAATGCAATTAGCGCTGGTATTTAAAGTTAACCGCAATGACGTTGTGATGATCGTGGCCCTTTTTAAGGTGTTGTTAGTTCTTTTGAATGGAGTACCAGAGATGATAACAAACAACAGTCTATTGGCATGATAACAATCAGGAAAAATACTAAAATAACGGATAGCACAGCACTTAGAAAATAATTGTTGCGGCCCTTCGTGGCCAGTTTTACAAAGCACACTGAGAATAAGCGTTGAGTCCCTTCGTGGCCAACAACAGCACAATCAGAAAGATACGTCAGGACCCTTCGCGGCCAGCCACGTAAAATATACACCTACACTTTTCGTTGGGATCCTCAGCCCTCACTAGAGCTCTCTAGAGATCAGGCCGAGGACAACATTTTTTTGGCGACTGTGATGTCACGTTCGCTGGGTGCACATTCATGATTTTGCTGACGCAACGTATCGTCAGTTCCTTTTCCCGCCGATTAGTACAAGGGTCACTTCTCTGTTGTTCCTATTTAGATTTTAATTTGTCTTTCAATTTTTTAGTAAAGAATCATGGTTAACATTTGTAGTGTGCCGTACTGCAAATAAAATTATAAAACAGGGCCCAAGGTGTCAGTTTTTAATTATCCTAAAGACAATTAACTTCGACAGCAGTGGATAGCTTTCATTTATAATCCATCAAAAACAGCAATTTGAGCTATTCCATCATTTTTATTCATATTTTCATTTATTTTCAAATACTCGCTTCATGATAAATCGTAAGAATAATTATATCATGATTTTATTTTCCTCCAAAAAGTGTTGAAATACATGTGTTTAGTATTTCCCCTAAATCGTATAGTGCAAATAATTGATACTTTTTATTGATATCTATTTCGCTGCTTGTGGCATCCTGATACGCTTCATTATTGATATATTTTTAACCTCGTTGAATTTAATTTGTTAATTGTACGGAATTGGAGCTATTTTTGTGCCAGCAACAAGTACCGTGTTCCGAGTACACTATGGATCATAATAGTTCCTATTTCCTTTCATCATAACAATAAGATTTGGCTTTCATTTCTCATAGTTAGTATAATAATTTTATTTCGTAAATATTATAATTTTTTTTATTTACTATAATCCATTTTTCTAAAATTCTTTTCATATTGTCTCCAAAGTAAGCGAAACGAAACATTGAAACATTATTTTGAATATGTATGCTAAAATTTGATTAGTAACTTTGAAAATCAGCTCTATTAAGCCAATTATTAAATATCTGTAAATTTTATTCGAAGAATCACTTCTGACTTTGCATTTCATGTATAAAGATTTAATTCATGTGCAAGTCTGCATTTATTGCAATTATAAATTCAGTGATTTTTTTCTTAAATATTAGAACATTTAGGATTAATTCCTGACACAACAATATGATAATTGTGAACAATTCACACATACAGCATCTCAAAAGCAGAAAACATGTCTACCAGGTAAGCAATTGCAGTATATAGCTTTTATGTGAATTTTTCTTTTATACAGAAATAGGTGCAGTTACATATTCCACTTTTCATATGTTATATGCTGCTGAAAGGAATGTCCCAATGGTCTAGCTTAAGTGATAGATCAGCCAAATCTGGTTTTTACTGAGCTGTAGGCTTTCAGGACTAACCGAGTTATGTGCAATCCAGAAATTTCTGGCCTTCTGTAAGTTAGTAATTTGTATTCACTTATTTATAACCTATAAAATCTTGTGAAGTATGTACATGAAATAGCAAAGACAGTACGAAGTTATTGAGTTTAACTTATTTACAATACCTCTTTGTAAACTATATTTTAATTTTTTTTGTAAATTTTAAGTAAACATTGTGTTTTGAAATAAATTGAATATGTTGTTTTAAAACCTATTGAAAGAGGATACGTAAAAATTCCTATCCACTGATACCTTATTCATCACTGTAGGCTTTACATTAGCAGGGAAAAAAGGATGTTGGTATGAGAGATAATATGTAGAAGTACTGTCTATAATAAAATCATTGGAACGCAGAAAAATAAATTAGAATTTGCACATATGTCCTGATCCTATATTTACTTTGAAAATTGGGTTATGCTCTGTTTTATTAAGCATGCTAGGGGTTAATATATAAATACTTACGTAATTTGTCTTGGGGTCTTGTCTTTTATTTGATTTTGACGTTTAATCACCAATTAGTTAAATATGTATCTCATATTTGTAAATGTTCTCGCAATCACTATGTGCATAAAATGAAATGGTATTCTAATAAAATAATTGGAAAATACGAACAAATACTTAGGTTTTAGTTAAAATAATTCATACAAAAAAATTTATTTTTTCTCACTCTCAAGAAAACAGGTGAAATTACTTAAATATATTGAAAGACTGCAATTCATATTCTAAAGGGGTACAATTATTATAAATATAAAAGATAAAAAAGAAAACAACATTTTGGAAAAGTTTAATCATTTCCTTACATTTTAGTTTAGCTAACATTTTACATGTCTCTTTTGAGCATAAAATATGCAACGAATTTTGAAAGTAATATGAAGTAAGAACTCATTTGAAATGGAAAGAAGCGACATTGTGTTAGAGGAGAGAGTTCGCCATTCCGAATCCACTGATCCTTCTGCTGATGACGTCACGATCCAGCGCACGGTCCTGGTCTCTAGACGGCTATGCCCTCACCCGTCGACGTTTTTCTCCGTTCGTTCACCCCTTGAGATCACCACTCAACTGATTCAAAACAATCTCCAACCCTCGGTGATGGCAGAGCCCTCCACTGGCGAGTGCGAACCAAGAATTCCAGTACTACAGATGTCTTGCACGAGATTGAGATCGTGTTATGAGATCAGACGATACCTTTCGTTATACCAATGTTTTAAAACCAATCTTGTTCCTTTTACTCAAATGAAGAGTATTATGAATTGGTTAATAACAAAATATTTTTTTTTAAAACTTGATATCTTTTCCTTGAAGTTTTTCATTTCCAGAATGGCTATGAGCCGAGCGCACGCAGTTAGTTCAAGCGGGCCACGTAGTTCGTCCAGTTCACCCAGTTCCTGACTCGTTCCAGTCCAGGCATGAAAAAAAAGATACGAAAACAGAGTGTAAAAATGTCGATGATTTCGGGTGTGTTATTTTACTGAATATGACAACCAAAGCGAAATTTCAAGCATTCAAGCAAGAGAATTCAATACTACAACCAAAATTTAAATAATCCCAGATGAAAAAAAGTTTTTTTTTTATTTGCCTCCTTGAAAGTTTCTGTTAAAACTTAACAGAGGATATTAATTTTAAAATCCGTTAATGGGATACCAAATGTTTCTTTGATCCTTATATATCGCAAAGCTAAAATATTAAAGAAAGATGGCAAACCTCTCACCGATGAGGGAAATTTGAACCTGATAACCTCTGAGAGTTTCTACGTATTTCTTCATCGACCTTGGACTCCCCCATAAGCGGAAAACACGCATTTCAACGTGTCGCCGGAAACACCCCTTAATCGGTCTGCACTGAATTTTACGTTCATTGTGAACTGTCTCTAAAGGATGAGAGACGTTTTTTTCCGAATTTCTTCCCACTTTCTTGCTTTGATTATCTGGTGACATCTTCAGTGATTATCTGGGGAGGGCAACGGTCAGCAAAATGAAGACCGATAAGCATGTACTTGCTGCAAATTAGGGATGTCACAGAATCCAAGACCCCACACTCCGCTGTGATTTGGGGAATTTTAATGCTGTTTGCATTCACGATATCTTTCAGGAAGAATTGCGGTGTAGGATTTTTTTCGCATTGTGTGGGTCGGAATTTGGAATCGTATTCCGGATAAGTTCGGCTTATTGTCAGCCTGGTTTGAAATTGTATTATGTTCCAAGTGCTGTTCTTTTAACTCAATTTATGTGATATAAGATTTTTTCAATGCCTCAATTTTTTAAAGATCCATCTCAAATTGTTAAGTAAAATAGATTCTGTGGTTTAAGCAAAATAGATTTTGTTTCAATACCGCATTCAAGCATAAAAAAATTGAGAGGCCTGGGGGCTGATAAGAAAATCTGCTATTTATATATAGTCGAACTGTGTTCTTAAATCAACGTATGTTAACCCCATTCAATTAGTTATATTATATTAGTATATTCTTTTTTCATATTATTAATCTCTATCTACTAATTTTTCCTTTATAAAAATAGAGTACAATTAAATTTTTGTTTAAAGTAGCTAAAATTTTAAGGTATATGAAAATGATAAATAATTTTTATTGTTTTATCTTTCAAATTAAATCGAAAATTTCAGTTTTTTAATGATTATTTCATTATATAGATTTGATTTTTACTAAAAAATTAATTTTCAGGTTTATGTGATTTTTTTTAAAAACTAGAACAGTTTTGTAATTTCTTTTTAATACTACTTAAAAGATTATCTTTTAAATTCATAAAAATTATAATTAAAAAATTCATTCCGAGAAATAATTATTATTTTATTAAATAATTATTACTCGGAAATTTATTTTTAGCTCACTCTGATCTAAAAAAAATAATGTACATGGAAATAAATGTTAAAGAAAGTGAAAGAAAATTTTATGTTTTACATTTTAAAATATTTTCTTTTTGTTAAAGGCAGGAGGAAATATAGTTTAGATGAGAACATAAAAAATAATATCGACTAAATTTAATGTTTTGGTTTGTGATCATATCAGACTTTTACTAATCTTATTAAGAGTCTGATAATATAAGCAGCTTAACTGACTTTCGTTTATTTCAATAATAAATGAAAATGTTTATTTATTGCCTGAAAAAAGGAGACAAAAATATTTCTTAGAAAATATTAACACGAACTTCAGAAGTACTGCATTTGTGCATTAGTTCCTTTAAGTATAATATTTTTTCTGATGTGCTATTAAGCATTCTTCTATAAATGATCAAATCTATATAGCTAAATTCGGTAAATGCCATGCCAACTGCAAATTAAATTTTAATTAATCCTCTGTGACAAGAAATCCACTAATATATGTTACAAACCTTTTATTCATCCAGATCTACTAATAACAACTTTGAAGACGGTTCTTCCTATAATAATGGCAGTCTCGGGATTTAGATTATATCAAAATATTACCGTCACATGCCAGATAATGTGTTTTATCACAAAGAAGATATTGTTGTATGTGTGTGCGTGTGCCGTAATTTGTAAAAAATAGTTCTTTTTTAATAAAATTCAGATTTATCTACACGTTTCTATTTTCATTCTAAACTTTAATGTATAATAATAAAACTGTAAACAAAAGATTTATTTTCCAAATTTTATGATATATTTGAATTGGATATATAATTTATTTTTTATTTTTTTATAAAGAATAAAGTGTCATTTCTATCCTTATAAAATTTCCTTTATATTTGATATGAAAAGGCCCAAAAATATTTTTAAATAGCACACCGAAAACTTCCGACTGTTCGAAGACCATTTAGAATAGAATCGAAGTTCATAAATCTTATGGGGCTTGCATCTACCAGATGCTGGGTACTTTGGCCAAATAAGACTAAAAGCCTTTCAGATACATACGTTTATTGACAATGGACGACACAAACACAGAGATGCACATAAAACATACGGTAACGCCGAGATTACAAGTAGTTCTGATTACATCAGTCAGCTCGCAGGCTGACGTCACAACATCGCCGCCTGGTGGCGGTTACATTTCACTTCACTTTACAACATCCTCCCCCCCCCTTGAGACTCAGAAAGAGTCTCAAGCACATAGCAAACATTATTCAAAAGATCAAGTCTTTTAGGTGCTTTTACAAATCTTCCAGAGGAGGTGTATTTTCTCATTATTACATCAGCAGCAGGTGCTAACTTATTTTCATTATCAGACACATCATGAGAATTAGATTCACAATCACAATTTACAGTATACAGTTCATCAGAAGTTAAAACTGATTTACCCAAAGTACGTTTTAACAAATCCTTTAGAGTGCGAACCAACCTTTCCCACCAAGCCGCGGTAGGAGGAATAAATTCCCAAAATATTTTAGGAGTTCTGGTTTCTTTTAGAATTTTACTTCAAATCAATTTTGATAGATCATTAGAGGCGTCCCGAAAGTTAGTTCCATTATCGAAATAAATCGTTCGTGGCCTTCCACGTCTAGCGGTAAACCGTCTAAGGGCCAACAGAAAAGCGTCAGAAGATAGGGAATTTACAAGTTCAAGGTGAATGTCACGGTATACCGCGCAAGTAAAAAGAATTATCCACACTTTCCCTTCATTTTTCAAAAACAGTGGCCCTGCAAAATCTATTCCCACAATTTCAAATGGCGCACAATCTGTTACTCTGTCTGGTGGCAAAGGATTTGGTTCGCTTGATATAGATTTAACCTTAAAGCGTTTACAAACAACACAATTATACAGGACATTTTTAATAGCTTCCCTAGCCCTGATTATCCAATATCTTTCTCTTAACAGGCATTGTATCATTTGAATTCTGGCATGACAGTTTTTCCTATGTACAGTTCGAATTAAGAGCTTAGTAAATTCACATTTTTCTGGTAACAGTATTGGATACAGAAAAGATCTATCATTATTTCTATTAATTATTTTCGTTTTCACTCTTAGAATACCTTCATTGTCTAGGAAAGTTTCAATAAAATCAGAAGATTTTGCATCAGAAAGATAATAGCTCTGAACTAAAAGAATTAACTTCTTTTCAGAATATTCAATTTCAGATTGTGAAAGTTCAGAGTCTTTACATTTTCCATTAACCACTTTACAATTATTTACAAATCTCAATATCCAAGAAAATACTCGAATCATTTTATCATAATCAGATACTCTTTCTGCATACCAAGGGGGGTGTCTTCTGTTAGATTCATGTTTACTAATTTGCTCTTTCTCTTTTCAATATCTACCTCATTAGGTTGACAAATAATGTCACTAACAGGCCAAGACTCAGGCTTTTCTTTTAACCAAGATGGACCCTCCCACCATTTGGAATTTAAAATTTGTTGGGGAGTACATCCACGAGATAAAAGATCGGCAATATTCATATTTCCTGGTTCATGGCGCCATGAATAACACCCAGTTAGCTCTCTCTCTTTGGCAACAAAACAGACCAATCTCCATATTCTTTAATCCACCACAAAGCAACAGTGGAATCCGACCAGAGTGTGACTTTAATACTTGATGCATCGATCGCCTTGATAACAGAATTAACAAGTCTTGCTCCGACACAACAAGCCATCAATTCCAACCTTAGAATGCTCAAAGATTTTAATGGCGCCACTCTGTTCTTTGCGCGAATGAGTCTCACTTTACTTTCACCTTCTACCTTAGATCTAACAAAGACACAAGCAGAATATGCCCCCTTGCATGCATCTACAAACACATGCAATTCAGATGTTTCATTAAAGTTCATAAAACGTGGCAAAGCAACATCTTTCAATAAATACATTTCATTTAACCATTTAGAAAACTTATCAACATAGAAGTAACATTTAAGTTTCTGTACAACATCATAAAATTCTGTATAATTTTCAAGAAGATGCATAATTGTAGAATTCAATAAAAAGGGACTCGATGAAACATCAAATATAATTCTATAATGTCTGTAAATCAATTATACATAATTACAAGGATAAAAAAAATCTCAGAAAGTCTCTATCCTTAGGTGCAACAGACAACATTAAGAATGCTTTTTCTATATCCGCACTAATACCGATTGGATACATTCTAAATCGATCAAGAATATCAGGTATTAATTCTATAAGATTAATTCCCTGAAATAAGAATTCGTTCAAAGAAGGATTCCCCCTCTGAGAGGCAGCAGCGTCAAAAACCGGACGAATTTTAGTAGTTTGGCTATCTACTTTAATCACTGGCCGGTTTGATAAATAATGGCATTCTTTATTCAATTCGAAATCTGGCACGCGTTCAATAATGTTCAACTTTTCCCAATCCTGAAATACTTTCTGATAAT
>BGPR01017617.1:0-32209 GCA_013235015.1 Araneus ventricosus | reverse complement strand
AAAAAGGCTGAACTGTAATATTATTGGCTATTTTGACATTAAGCGCATGAAAAGTTTCCTCGCTGACATTAAATGTTTCACCAAAATTGTTGTTAATTTGCTCAAAACTCTCTTTTTTGTTTTTGACACTTTGAGATATGTCACAATCAGTAGTTTCACTGCAAACATTGGTAGGAGAATTTCCTCAAAATCAAATTTTTGATTACCAACTAGAAGTTGTTTGTTTACAGTATCTATGACAACTTTATTTCTTTGTAAGAAATCATAACAAAGAATAGCATGATACTGAGCATTCCAAGGGTTTAACGTGACAAAAAATTGATTCGAGAACCATTTTTTTTCAATTCTGAATTTTAAGTTAATTGCTGACATGTATGGAACAACTGTGTTATCGATAGTTTTAATTCTGACCATTCTTGAAATATACTCAACTTTAGTTTTTGTTTTGATTTGATTAACAATGTGTGGCTGAATTAAACTTACATTTACACCTGAATCAATAAGACATTTTAACTGAGTACCACAAATTTTTATATTAACAATTGGAAAATTGTTGCTATTGTTAGTGCATGACATTAATACTTTGGTTTCTGAGTTATCTAAAACTTTTTCTTTATTTTGATTTGGCTGTTTAGCTGAATTTTTATTTTTACTTTTTGATTTTTTAATTTGAGAATTTTGCTTTTTGATTACATTTTTATCCTTAGATTTCTCACCATCATGCCTTTCTAACACTTTGACATTACTCTGTTTTTTCTTTGTTACATGAGAATTTTTTTTTGTTTTTAAAATCATAACTCTTTGCTTTATAGATTCCTGCCAAAGAGAATTCTTTTTTTTGTGGTTTGCAAGAATCTTCTAGAAGTTTAAATTGTTTCTGAAACCTCTGTTAGAAACAGATCTAAAATTACCTCTACAACCTCTTCCAGAATTACTCCTATGGTTTGTTCGAGAGCGATAAGGATGAAAATTATTTGCACGAAAAGTTCTGTTGTAGCTTGCCCTACTATTACCCCTATAATAATTGCCACGGGTATAAAGAAAACAATTATTGGCTTTGTGGTTTAACTTGCCACAAATTTGACATGGAGATTGTTGGTTACTTTGAACATTATTGGAGTTGGTTGCCGGTGCTTCTGTCAAACTATTCACACATAAATTTTGGGAAGATATGGCATTTACTTTTTCAGATAGTTCTAAAATTTGTTTATTCGTACTCAATTGTTGTGATAAAATCTGGTTTATACCAGAATCTGTGACATTTATTTCTGCACCATCATCACTCAAAGCATTGTCAATGTTTTTAGGTATTTCTACAGCAGATTTGAAATTTTTGGGACCCAATGTTTTAACTTCTACCCTGATATCTGGTCTTAATGCTTCAATAAATTTTGAAAGCTTTAATTTTTCTGTCAAATTTACAATATTCTCTTCCTCACTGTTATTTGGATTGGAGAATTTATCAGTGGTAGAACTCACTTGCTCTGCCAAATCTGAAATAGATTGGCTGATTTTTTGTTTTAAATTGTTAAATTTCCTTTGAGCCTCTTCAAAATTTGGTTTTTTGCAAAATTTTTCTTCAAGCTTTTTTACCAAAGAATCAAAATTATCTATTTCTTCTAATTTTGGATTGCTCACCAAGAATTTTAATGCTTCATCTTTTAAATTTAGTTTTAGAACTAGAATTCTTTTTAGTCTCACCCCATTTCACAAGTTTTGCAACATTATTTAATTATTTTATAAAGAAGTCAAAGTTTTCATTACCACCTTTGAAAGGTGTGAGAGAAGAGATAAGACTTTGGGCCATTGTACTTTAAAATCTACTGACAGTCATGAAATATTATATCAGTTATAAAAATACCCAAACCATATACAAAATACTGAAATGTACAAATTGAAATTTATAATACTATTAAATCATTTTCACAAAAAACAATGCATTTTTCCTGAAGGAGACTGGAGCACTGAGCAAAATATATAAAATATTTTTAATACTCTGACATGTGCATCACTGTTAAATTTAAATTAGTTGGCAGTAAATTTAAATTTATTAAATAACCCATGAACTCAACCTTACATTTGTATATTTCAATTTTGCTTTTGAACACGGCACCAAATGTTAAATAATGTTGGGGCGTCAAATAATGGGCGGCACTAAAATATATTGGATGAGGTAGCTAGGATTATATTAAATCGTTAAAGCAAGGTATATGCCCAAAATAAAGTATAATTTAAAATATATATTGAACAATTAATTAATTCTGGGTACTAAATCATAAAACACAATAATAAGCAATTCAAGCTATATTGAAATAATCCACCTACCTTTGCTGACCTGAAAACCCTAGCTACTATTAAAAGTCAATTTGCATATAGTGGTAGTACAATACTAGTTGTAAAAAACAAATCAGAGAAATTAAAACAGAATCAAAATCTATGAATTTAAATCTTTTTTATTTTAGAATAGTTTAAATTAAATTACTTTAACACTGCCACAAGTTATACATATACAATATGATGCACATTTTTAGAAAATGTAATAACCAAAATAAAAATATGTAGCTACACATAATACAACGCACTGCAGGCTCAAAATATATATATATATACTAATGAGGATATTAGGTAGAAAGAACAAATTTAAGAAGCATCTTGATTCTGCAGAAATGGTGGTACATTTACAAAGCACATCACAGTCTTTGTTTCGCTTGCAAAAAAAACTAACTAAAACACACGTTGTAAGAAAAATTCGGAGAATTTGTAATATCAAAAATCACGTTATCAGCTTTGAGGTAATTCAGTCGCATTATTGGTACACTAACAAGTTTCCTTGCACATTTCCATCAACACACTGTTAACGCAAATAATGTTGAAGAACAGGCTATTGAAGAATTTGCACCCTGATCATCTTTAGTGCAGGGCTTGAATATTCAGTGCACTCTAGCTACTGATTTTTTTTATCGAAAATTTTAGCACCAAAGCTGTCACAATTTTCTCCAATTTTCACCTGAATAAAGAAAGATGAAAAGAAAAAAAAATTTTTTCTTTCGATGACACCATTCACTTCATGAAGATTTTAAATTCGCAGAATCTAGAAGATTTCAAATTTGCAGAATTAAAAATTCACATCATCACACGAAAAAATCTTGTTGAAGAATACAACACTTTCATCATTTTGCTCCAACGGAAATAAAATATATATAAAAATGATTGACTCTCTGAAGGCCTAAAGGTCCCCAGAAGCCTTAAAAAGGCCCTGGGACCTGCAGCTGCCAATACCTTCACTCTTTCAGAGAAGCACACACAAAAGAAAGTTCCAATCGTAACGGAAAACGCTTCCAAAGCCAGACGCCAAAAACCTGATAACACCAAAAACCTACGCGAGCCAAGATGGCGAAGAAATAATCCCGTTGCAGAATTTGAATTTAAAAATTAATAAAGTTGAAACCTTAATGGAAACAACAACAAAAGTTAAGACAAATAATATTTAAATCGAAAACAAAGTAAATAATTAAGTAAAATTTAGAAATTAAATGAAACGGCTAAAATTAATCGTTTGAATTTCAAAATTTGCCAAAGTTGCCACAAGAAAAGAAAGAAACTTTAGTGGCGAAGAATTAAATTAATAAAAAATACTGACAAAACCGAAAAATGATGTTGATGCAATATTTGCAATCTAACAGTAAGAAAAAGCCGAAAGTGGAATATATATATAAAAGGGGAAGATAAAATAATATAGAAAAATATAACACAAACGCAACGAATGTGCAAAAATGTTGCAATTCAAGAAGATTTGTGGAGAATATATCAATATCATGAAAGTCAAAAAATGTTAAAATAAAATGGAGAGACTGTAGTAAATCGGTAAAAGCGTATAGATGCTCATCAGGGTAAGTAAAATCTATGCGAACAGTTAAAAAATTAGTGAAATCATAATGTTTTCTGCGAACAGTGTTGGCATATAGCTAAAAAACTTTCGCTGATGGATATATGCTTATTCTAATAATTATTTAGTCAAGACAGATATAGTGTTTTTCTCAGAAAATCGAAGTTGTCATAGAATAATATAACCCATCTCACAACCTTTTATCTGAAAAAGAACAGTTTAATTAAAATAGTGAATTGAAACATGTTCCTATTAACTATTCAAAATTAAAACCCATAATAATTATTTACTTTTAGCCTTTTATAATTGATAAGATAGCTTTTTACAAAAATTTCCAAAATTCTTGCTTTTCACAAAAAAAATTTAAACATTCCCACTTTGTAATTAAATATTGCCCAGAAAAGCTTCCACACATGTAAACACACTCACTCCAATTAATATTAAGTGAAGGGAGGTACATTACTTTTCTCCGGATAGCTATTTATGTTTTTTAAAAATCAGAAAATTTGAGCTGTCGAGAGAAGAATAAAACAATTTTTCAGAAACCTTTAGCTAAGAAGAACCTTCAGTATTAAGCAGACATTCATTCGTCTAAACCAAACTGCACGACTGAAACTTATTTAATTCAAACGACATCACTCAAAAAACATTTCGTCGTTTAAACTTAAAACCAATTCAAGGGTTCCGATGATTCAAACGTAAACAATCTTATAAATTTGCGAGCTGTTGCTAAATGACGATTATCAAATTCGGCCCGATTTTGCGTCTACATAAGCGTTTTATATATATGGAAGGTAACTCTAACTTTTATTTACCAGCTCAAATATATGAATCCAAGCTTTAAATAATAGAAATTTTAAATTAACGCCATTTGATTGCTATTTGCCAAAAAATTAGAAATTTATATAACAAAAATTATTAATAAAATAGTGGTAAAACTTTTATAAGTAGATCTTCGCCAATGTAATTGTGTGATGCTATATCTGTTCTTTAGAGTATAAATTACGTAAGTTGATACATATGTATATGATTGACTCTAAGGAAAATCAATGCAAGATAATTTATTGAATTTTTTAGAAAGAAATCTATCAGTCACACATACCGCCATGAACTCTAAAAAAATTGCACTCTTTTCATTTCAAGAATGTTAATTTATTTATATAACTTCACATGAAAAGTGTTGAGGAAAAATCGCGAAATTTCATTTTTTTACTGGTTTTAAGTTTCCAGCGCTCTTGAAAGGACATAGGGAAAAAAGCAAATATTTCGCTGTGCTCGAACGTGTTTAAAAAATTTGTACCACTTTATTAATGCGAAATGCTTCTATATAAATTTTAAAAAACTATCAAAAGCATCGCGTCGCAATTTCAAGCGTGTTTCTTTGATATATAGCTTGCACTTTTATATCCGAGCTGGTAAACGAAAGATTTATGTTTTCATCATTTGAAGGGCCCATGGAAAGAACCATGAGGTGAAATGTTTTTCTAGTCTTCAGGTTTCAGCGCCATCTATTTGTAGAATGTATGTAGTTTTATGATATCTACTTGAAATTCGGTTAAAGCGATAAAATTCTCTAAGAATCATGCAATTCAAATATTTTAAAACAATCTTAAAATTTCGGAAAATAACTTATGACAAATAATTTGCATCGTAGAAAAGATAAATCTTTGAAATCTTAGATGGTAAAAAAATTAATTTTTTAGCTAATATTATCCGAAGTAATGAAGGAAAAACATCAAGTCGCTTAATTTTTAATTAATTAAAGTTTTAAAAAAAGGCCCGAATTAAACATTTCTCAACCTCCAAAGTATGCTTATAAGAAATTTCGGAGCTGTAGGTTGAACGGTTTGGCCTCCATTAAGCGCACACATTCTTCTTTTTTAGTAGTAGAAATATAAATATACTATATCTGTTTCTTAAATTAATTTTAGAAACATCATTAATTCGCCTTTCAACAGGCAACACCATCTATCAAAAGTTTTCGGAAATTGCAATCAGAAAGGAAATACTTAGTTTTCCCAATCAATAACGGGTATTTCTGATTTGTTTTAACATTTGATATCAGCATAAGACCGCATACTTCTAACCACACGTGAAAAATATTAAACATATCCGTTATTTGTTCCGAAAAACTGAATACTTTCTTCATGTTTAAAATTTTAAAATATTGAGACAGGTGGTGTTGCTAGTTAAACGAAGATTTATTCTTTTTTGAAAATTTTGATTCAAAAATTCCAAATTCCATATCGTGTCTATTTTATTAATTTTCGACCTGATATGCAAATTTTCAGCTTTAAACTGATTATCCAATCGGTTTCAATAGATGACGTCTCCTTTTAAATACCTTTCTGAGGCCTGCAGTTTAGTGCAGAATCACCTCAATTAAGACAATAGCGGAACAATATCAGTAACAACTTGCAGTTTAGTTCTTCTCTTTTGGGATAATCTGTCCACTCTCCATTTTTCCAGTGGATGATAACTCCTGTATGCAACTGCAAGATACGAAATGATATTTAGGGAAGGATGTCGAACTTTGACCATATGAAATTTTTTTAAAAATTTTCTGTGATAGAGAATTAATTTTAAGAAAAAATAATTATTAGAATTTTTTTGAAGTTTATTTATGATTGAAACAGTGTAATCAAATTTTATGAGACTTGAAAAGCAAGAGAAACAAAACAGGTAAAATAAAGTGACATCCGTCCCAATTAAGAAAGCTAATTTGCACCACCAATTTCTTTACTCGCATTTAAAGCATAAATATTACTTGATTATCAAACAGACAGCTGCAGACAATGCATGAACCCAAATATGATTTTTTATGCCATGAATAACTCTTTCCTATTCCCTTTTCTCTCACGAATGATACAAAACTACATAGTCTCAGATTTTGTACTTTTTAAAGAACTTGTCATCGCTATAATATAGTTTTATTTTTCTACTTTGGCTTGTTATACTTTGAATTTATGAAGGATATTAGGGGTGATAACTGCTTTCTAAACTATTCCCGCAGTTGAAGATAAAGGAAAAATAATTAATAAAATTAATAATTCATAAAAAATAAATAATGTGCAATTTAGTCAACGGTTTTTGGTCCAATTGAAGCAATTTTCGGACACAACAAGAAAAATTCCCCAAACCTTATTTTTTAACATTTTTATTCAAGTTACTGTAGAAAATTGTAATAAAATTACTATACCATTCAAAATTCGCAACTTTCCCCCACATCTGTATTTATGAGGAACAGAGGCATGTGATCGCACATCCCGCCAAAAAGGGAACGGAAAATTTTATTTCTATCATGTAAAACTTAAAGCAAAATTTGGGCTACAAAATCTAAACGCAATTCGACAAACATTGTGGAATTCTGTTGCTCAAGTGAAATATATCTTTCCTGACAAAAATATCTCGACTCTTCCGCCTTTAATACTATAATACAGAATTGCTCTAGAATTTTAAAATAAAATGATTGAAAGCAGCAACGAGGTAATAAGAAAATTGTAACGAAATGAATTTTGAATTCTTCAGATCATCGATTAACAAGCAACACCAGCTATCTCAATTTTTTGAAATATTAGATTAAGAATAATGAATGAATGAAAGGAAGAATAATTTGAAATATGAAAATAAATCTGATATAAACATGTATCCGTATGTTCCAACCAGATGAGTGAAAAAATTCAAAATTATTCGTTGTTGGTTGCGAATAATTCAATATTTTCTTCCACTTCGAAATTTAAAAAAATTGAAATTGGTGGTGTTACATGTTAAGGGACGAAATTCTTCATATGTTAAAAAGTTCCATAGAACTGACATTTATTTTGCAAAAAAATGATTTTGTCCATCAACAATCGTGAAATGCAAGATACCTGGAAATTTCATATAATTTTCAGATATTCCTGAATAAATTTATATCAGAAAGCATTAAGATGTACTAATACGTACATAATTACATAGACCTTTTTTGAAAGATAAGTAATCGAATAAGAAAATATTAGTTGTTTTGATGAAATTTTAGTATTAATCCCCCTCTCTCTCTCTCTCTCTCTATATATATATATATATACACATATATATAAAATTCAATGTGTGTTTGAACTCTATACAATTACACACCTCTAGACGGATTAGAACGAAATCTGGCACACTTGTTCCTTAGTTCCTAGAAGGATTAACTACGCAATTAAAAAGTTTCTAGCTGCACCTATATAGGAACCGAAATAGGGTTATAAGGTTTAACGTTCTTCTGCATAACATTTTAAAATATCCAAAGAAACTACTTTTACAGCATCTTAAAATTTAAAAAATTAGCTTTCCAATGAAATTTGTTCCACATTTATGTCTTTTTTTATATATAATCAGTTTTAAAAAATAATTTAAACACAATATGTATCAATTATTTCCTTTGTTGTAATTCTAAACCTTATCACATCTGCCACTCGCATGCGTTTCCCAATGTTTTCTATAGACATTTTCACTTTCTCACGCAGAATTTCGGAGCTTTTAATATGAGCGTGCGGTAAATTATATTTAAAAACTGATTTTTAGAATCGTTATAACTTCTTTTATAGTTTGCCTTAATTTTGTCTCAGATTTTAGCACTTTTAAATTTTTAATGCTTACCCGTGTTTTAATTTACTGTTTTTCTTTCTTTATCTCAACACATAAAACTATAGATTATTTATAGGTTTCTCAATTTTTATTGTATTGTCTATTTTCTCGAACAACCTTCTAAATAATATTTTTTTAAACTAATCAACAGACAAAATAGGAAACCTTTTCATTTCTTTAACTACATTTTTGTCATCTCTTTTATTTTAACCTTCTTAATATCTATTTCTGAAAAATTATTTTTTCTATAAACAATTACTGCCATATCATTAGAGCTCAAAGTTCAAATATTATGTTCCGAATCTATTACTAAAACGTGCAATATCTGTTTAGGAAGAAATTTGGGATACTTCTTCCTTCGCACCAGGAAGGATTAATTACGCTCTTGAAAAGTTTCTAGCCGGAGTAGAAAGGGTAATTTTTAACGTTTTCCAGCACTAACATCAGAACATATCGTCATACAAAAATTAATTTTTAACAATCTTAAATGTAAAAAAGTTTAACTTTCGTACCACAATCTCTGATTTTTAAACACATTTTTAAAATTGTTTAAAAACAATTTATAACATTCTCATTTGTTGTTCTTATAAACCTGTTTAACTTTTTAATCTTTCACTTGATTTTTATTAGTTATAAGATTACTTTGCTTTCTTTCGACAGTTCCACTTTCATTTCCTCCTAACTTTATATTGTTTAACTACAAAATCTCGGTCTCTTTTCACCTTCGCACTATCTGGAGTATTTTTCCCTGTTACCCACGACTCTCAATAATTTGGATGTCAAGGCTTTTAACCTATAATAACGGCTTGGGCGGTTTCGGCGCTAAGGTAATTTTTATATAACTGCTAAAAAAACCGGATTTGAATGTTTGGATAAATTTTAGGATAAAAACAGGATTTCTAAACAAAAGCAGTGATTTGTACTGATGGCGGAAAAATTTCGCAAGTGAGTAGAGGATGCAGTTATATTTATAAAAATCTAAGTTCAATACTGACAAACTGAAGCAGAAAATAACGTTAATATAGTAAAGTGCGAGTGCTGATCACAAAATTTGAACAGAACATATATACTTTTTTATATTTTCACAAAATATAAACTCAGCCGAAAATATTTTACAATATTATTCACACTGGGAATCCATTGTGAGTATATTGCATCTTGTGTTGTGAATATTTTTTCAGCGTTGTTGAATTTTGTAATTGTTGGCTTTTAGTAGCACTTCATATCAAGATGTTTATTTCTTTAGTTTATGTGTTCCTTAGATGTTTATTATCAAGATTATTATTATGTTGTTATAGCGTGTATTACCCATGCCTACAAATCAACAAATGATGCTCAAAACAGATATTTGTAAATGATTAGAAACTACGATGCGAGTATTTTACCATATATGGTGGGAACAAATAAACCTTGACTAACAAAAGATCAGCCAACAGCGCATGGAGTAATGGTTACTGAAGAGAACGGTGAACCTCTCTTACTTGAAGTCTCTTGTGGAACTGAAACTACATTTTTAATTAATTTGATCCTTACCGAAATCCAATCTAAATGTCATATAGCTCTTGTCCTTGTTTCATCAAGAATAGCTATCAGTTTTTTGGATGGTGACCGAATGACACATTCTCCGTTATAGTTACCTCTGATTTTACTCACATTGAGAACTCTATATGCAATACAAGAAGAATGTCTGATAAGGCAATTTTCCAACAAGTTTCCAACTCATCATTTGGGATGAGTGCACGATGCCAAATAAATTTGCCGTTATTATGTTTATTTCTCCATGGTATGTTCTGGGTTGAAAACTCCAGGCAATCTTTACAAATATGCTTCCAACGGTGATAAAAATTGTCGTTTATTCGAAACATTTGAAGTAGTAATTAGTTAGGATTGAGGGTACTAAAACAGGGGTTGTATATTAAATTTCTAAAACAATACGATATAGAAGCATGTGCGTTTTTTTCTTTTAAGCATAAAAAGAAATGAATAGCAAAAGCAGTACAATTTTTAAGTAATTGTCGAATAGTAAAAATTACTCAAAGACACTATGAAATTTATCCTATCAAAATACTTCTATCAACCCCTTGGTTTTGTTAACTTAATCTGATAAATCTACCTTCCATCCGATCTTGCTGCACACACAAAATTCATAGTTCACACATAGTTTTCAAAAAATTGTGATACGGGTTTCTCGGATTTAGGTACGCATAAAAAGTGATGATGCAACAAAATCTGAAGGTCGAATTTTTGTTGTTTAAAATTCTTTATGTTTGTGTGTGTACATTAACATTCCAAAAGTTATTTCTCTTCTATATTATTGAACACCGTCTCATACCCCCGCGACTGTAGAAAGTATAACTACTTAATTATTGAATATAATGAGAAAACATCTCATAGGCAGTGTTGATGCCAGTTGTTACGTGGGGCTTGAGAAATTATAAAAGAGTAGTAGCCCAGTCAATAAAGACCCAAAAATAGTCAACTTCGGAAATAAGTTCCGTAAAGCTGAATTTTACACGTTGAATAAGAAGAAAATAAAATTTTACAATTCAGACATTCGATAGATTTTTTATCCCTCTAAATATAGTCGCATAATAGCTTTAAGAATAACAGGAGGTGATTTAAATTCACATTGGCAGTAATGAATGTATCGCATCTGCGCTGTATGGATCGCCGAACATTATCAAATATTCCAGGCTTTTTGCTGCTCGTAGCAACATCAATGGCAGTTCAGGCCACAGGTTATATGGCAAAATCTTCTCACACAAAGGAATCCAAGGGAAAAAATCAAGAGGAGAGAATTCAGGTGATCTGGGCGACCATGTGACGGGACCACAAAGCGAATCCATCAACGTCCAAACAATCCTTATCCTGCAACTGTACTGTGAAGGATTCAAGTTCAGACAGGTTCTGATGAACATGAGGTAGCATTTAGTGATCTTGTAGGTGCCTCTTTGGAAATCTTCCCTGATACAATACAGATTCCCAGATACACAGCAGAGTGTACCTATTTCCGTTGTTAAAAAGTATGAAACATTATATTTTACTAGAAAGGCAATGAATTTCGAATGTTTAATTATATGATGATTCAAAATTCTTTTCTTGCGAGTAATATCTTTTAAGTTATATGATATAATCAAAGTTATATGATAAAATCAAAGATGCCGAACCAAATATCAGAAATGACATCGGATAGTTTCTTTTACGTTCTTGGTCTAACAAAATAAGATTTGATTTTTAGTAAATTTTTCAATTTTCGTTATTTTTATACTTTGCACTTTCAGTTCGCATTCCTGAAGTTCATAGTATCAACTTTTTTATGATTCATTTTATGTATAATATCTGAAATTCATAATATAGCAGTAATCGTTTCAATACGAAATATGATTTTTGAATTCTTGAATTAATTTCTCTTATTTAATTTAATTTCTTTATTAATCAAAATCCAATCAATATTTTCTTCTCATTTTTTAAAATTTTAATGGTTCTGAAACTCGAATGCTCAATTTTTTCAGCACAAGTAATTATTTTAACACTTATTTATTTCAGTAATTTGAAAGAATGTTTTAGTTTATTGGAAACACGACTTAAAGAAGTTTTGATACTCGCACTAAACCTTTTCTATAATCGAGCCTCTGCAATCATTCGATATGCCTTGATCCATGAATTACACAACGACATATTAATGCTAATGAAAATGCAAATTTTTAAGATTTCGATTTTAGAATTCAGAGTTTCTGGGAGCTGAGCATCGATACTCTTTGTACCATAATTATCAAACCATAATTTATCAAAAAGTAATAATTGATCAAATTTAACAAAAATTAATTTAAATATTAATAGAAATTAAATGAAAATTAACTCAAATTTAATTGAAAATATTTTTGCATTATATAGAAAGTCGCATATGCAGCTATTTCTAATACGATTCGTGTCCGGAAAGTAAGAACCGCTTTGGAAAAACTCGCATAAAAATTGTTTTTCAAAACAAAATTTATTTTTACATGAAAGAGCATTTCGTAAACTATTTTTCTACATAGTTACTACCATTGTTCAGACATTAGTCATAGCAAGAAACCAACTTGGCTATACCCTCTTCAAAGAAAGATACTGCCACTGAAGACAGCCACTGCTGAACACCGTTTTTTTTTGCGTCGTCATCGCTGTCAAAGCGCCTACCTCTAAAATCACGCTTCAAGTTCAAGAACAAACCCAAGTTTCATCACCAAGTTTGATCACTTAATGCTGTTGCGTTGAGCGCGCATAAAATTTGTATTGTTGTCATTTGTATTATTGTTTATTTTTTATTATTGTTTACTTTTTCTATTTTTATATTTTTTAACTTAAATTTTTAAATTTGGTTTTAAACTTTTGAATTACTAATAACTTATCAAACTTATGCATATTTTTTACTTATTAAGAGCGCCATAATTATTAATTGTATTAATTTCCAACACACATTATCTTTATCTCTCCACTTAGATATAAGCCTAAATCAATTACACCTTTTCTTTTTCAATTTTAAAAAATTCCCAATTCGAGTTTTGTGCACAACAGCAAAAAACTCCTAATTTACCTTTCGGAATAATAAATAAACATTTTCTTTTTCATTAGAGCTCAGAATCATGATCTACTGAATCATTCATTCATTACTGATTCCGAAAATATTCCGATTCATTAATGCAAATTTAGTGCAAAGAAGTTTTAGCATAATGGAGCTAAATAAATGCTCATTAGGGGCACGAGGGATTCATTTCATTTGTCGATCGAGAAAAATTGGGAGCCTTTATAATTATTCATTAAGCAAAAAAAGAATCTTTTGTGCTTTTCGACATAATTGAAGATTCATTGTTAATACATTTATAGTCATTAGTTGAAACGTCTCTAACTATAACAACATATCCTTAGAGGTGAAAAGGACTTTTTTTAGAAGAACTTCTGATGCTTAATATATTCATAGGCTCTTATAACTTTTCCTCATTGTATATTAACGATAGTGATGTTAAAAATTATGGAAGAAATATTCAGCTAAACATTGATAGCTCTTGCTGAAATTAGAACATTTTTAACATTTCTTATTTCTTTCCTTTAAAAAAAATAATCTTCACTCAGTCATGGTAAATCTCGATGATTCAACAATTGTCACTTCTATAAACTTCTTCTAGTATTTTTTGTGCAATCTAATTGTTATTATTTATTGATTGACAAGATGAAAAAGGAAATACGAGCACACAGTATTTTAAAATTACGACCGCGTAGGAAACGAAAATCTTGGCCGGAGAGTCAGTGAAGGAATTTAATGGGAAGAAATCAAGTTGCCTTGATTGGACTGATAACTCATTTTTTAGGCTGCTTTTATCTACATATTTTTCTTCTGGCTAATTGTGTTTTTAATATACTGTGATGCAGATGTAATTGTAATGAAAAACAAGTTGTTGATTTTTTTTCTTGAGTAACCGTCTTTACCGACAGACAGACGACAATTTAATTCCAAAATTGTGTTTTATGATTAATGGAGATCTAAAAACGCAAGAGTACATCAAAACCTGCGAGGCCAATATATTGACGATTTAATTTGTACAATAATCTTTGTATATTTTCTCAACGGAGTAGTAAAAAAAATATAAAGCTATCAACATTTGCACCCCAAATTTATAAAAATATCCTTGATTCCTTCTTTATATTATATCATGTATCTGAGATAGTTTAAAACAAATGAGACTAATTTGCTACCTTTGCTAAGACAGCCAATCACTAAAGTTTCTTCATATTTCTACTACTACCTAATGCAGTTTTGATTAATTTAATATTAAAAATAAGCAAAGCTAAATAAAGCAGTTTATTGGATAATTAGTAAAGCATCCATCCTTCCAAACCGTCACACTTAGCGTAACTTTAATATTTGCTAATATTACTTCAATAACAGATTATTTGCCTTTAAATAAATTCAGTAATCAATAAAAAATCTGAATTGTAATTTACAATATTATAGTTCTGGAGTTTCGCTCGAAACCTTGAGTTTCTTCGAAATTTACGGCATCAATTTTTCATCTGACACATTTTTACTTTAAACGTGCACTAAAAATTACTCAAAGTTTTCAGAATGCACGAAGTTTTAAAATTTTCCAATTATCCGTCGTTCTAGAAAGAAAGAGTGGCTCCATTCCTCTCGCAATAATACTCACTAATTTTATGGAAAAGACTGAGGAAAATTTACAGTTTTTGGGGGAAATGATGATTAATGGTCGTGGAATAGGGGAAAATACCTTTATTTTCTTCACGTCCTTCTTTCTTTTCTTGCTTATTATAGAGAAATCGGGGAAAGAATAGCTTGAGATATTAGAATAGCAACAGCTGACGGATTTTGTCACTACTTCTTCTTGAATGTGTAGGGATCATTGTTTTTGCATTAAATTCGCTATTTTTCTTTTCTCAGATGCTGCACGTTTATATATTTTCTTGTGAAACTTTATAGAAAAGATAAATTTTTGTATATGAACTCACAATAACGGATTCTCCGCGCTGAAGTTCTTGAGGGCCCTCTTTAAGCCTCACATATAAGCACCAGTTAATTTCGACTAGCCAGTAATGTCATTCAAAATAAGATCATTTCGCATATTTTTAATTATTAAACCTATAATTTTATCAATAATAATAACATTTTAGAATTGCTCTATCGTATGATTTTAATTAGATAATTTATGAGTCTAATTCAGTTTTGTTAAAATTTAATATGCTTTAATTTCAATACTTTTAAATTTATATCTGTAATTCGTGTATATCACTATTTACTTTCAGAATTAACGAAATAATTTTGGAATTTATAGTATAAAAGGATTTTTTTTTTTGCAGATCAAAATTACTTTGGGTATAACTGTCGAACAAATAACTAATGTATTCTGCACAATATTAAGCGAGTTGCAAATCTCAAAATCGTAATTAATATGCACACAGACCTCCCACGATACTACGATGTCAGAAACGTAATGGACGGCCGTTATGTTTTGTATTTTCCAGAGGTAACCGAACAAAAGCGTACTCGCAATTACAATTTTACAATTACAATCTTTCAGCAGTACTCAAAGTTCGTGTGCTGTGCAGTGCCCAACGGCTATCAATGCACTTCACGCCGCTAACTGCTTCTCCGGCATTTTTCCGCTTGTGACTTGTCCGTTCACGATGGATGTGAGCAAAGGGCCTAAGATACAAATAATCTATTGCGATATTTAAAAAAAATTAAAAATAACAGATTAACTTCGAGGTTCAATTTCAACCCTGCGTTTCTGGATGCATTTAGACATTAATACGCGCCTGCATACAAATTCTTCTGAAATGCTTTCGCTCATACTTCTGAAATCTACTAAGGAACTGTCTTAATTTTGCATGGCTACTCTCTAAACAATTTTTGAATTTCTCGTATACAAAATAGAGCCTTGTAAAAGTTGTGTATTAAAATTGAATACATTATTGTCCCGTTATAGTTATAAAAATTCAAAATATCCATTTCAATTGAAAACGTGAGAAACTTTTTTCCAAACAAAAATTACCCAAGCACTGAACGATCCCAAAATACTCTGCCCTCCACTTACTGAAGAGCCGTTTAAATAATTCGAGAAATTTTCACATTAAACAAATTACATAGAAAGTGGATTTTCAGGAATCGTTTAAGAAGACAAGCGCAAATTTATAAAATAATGTTTGGTAGTTACACATTGATTAAAAATTACGCTGTAATCTGCAACATGCTAGCCTTCTAAAATTGTGTTAACATCTCAAAACTGTATTGAAATTGTTTTTTCATTCTATTTTCGAACATGCTGTTGTTCTGAGAAAAAAGATTTAAGCGCGTTGAAGTTGTAAGTGAATTCTTTTGTGGAAATCTGAAATTTTTTTGCAACGTTAAATTATGAATTATAATGATTTTTTTTAAATATACAATTTTCTTTGCCGTATTTAACTACTAAAAATAATTTTGTTTTCATTTATTTCTTTACACCTAGTAGTACAATGTACTGCACAGTATTGTTTTCCTATTTATTACGATATCATTCAATATTGTTGATGCTGAATAATATTGCAAAAATATTGTACAATATCTAACGCTGGAAACGTAGTTTGAGAATAAAGTACAAGATATCCATAATTACAGTTTCCGTATTAGAGCAGCATACAGACATGACAATTCGTCATTAGAATTTCAAACTTTTGGACAACTTAATAAAAAAATCGGAAAAACATTAATTAATAAAAAGAATTAGATCCAAAAACCGGGGCCTTCCCCAGCGGGCGTATTACAATGGATCCCAGTAGTATCAATAATATAGATATGCATTTCTTTCTGTTTTTACAAAAAGATGCAGCAGTTACGATAAACTACAAACATTCTAGAAGTTTTTGCTGATGCTGAGGCTGAAATGAAATTTTCTGTCTATCCCCGCCTTTACTTGAACAACAATCGTCTGTACTGTTTCTTCTGAAACGGGTTTTCTTTCTCTTTCCCGGATGCCGAACATTGATCTATAACTTCAAACTTCATTAGCACTTTTGGGAGAGTTTTAGTAGTGATTGAACTTACACGAATGACTTTCAAATTCCGAAAATTTCATACAGAAGCTGGTTTGGTATCAGCGTTTTCATGGCAAAAATTTAGTAATAAATGTTCAGGAAATCAATTTAACTGACAATTAAAGATCTCGAAAACGCGAGGACATTTCCAGTGACTATTGCATTGAAGACAAGTTATCTGCGAATGTTTGTAGGTTTCGTAACAGTTACTGCTTCGCGTTAACAAAATGTTGTATGAATACTACGGAAAATCAAAACAATACGCCTTCTGGGAGCCATAGTTTGAACAATTTTTTCGCTAAATGTTTTCTCATCGCTTTATTAAGTCATCTATAAAGATACATACTTTCATGATGAATGTTTATGATTGTAGGGTTCTCTGAATATGGGTAAATGTAATTGTTCTCGCGCTATATATAAAATTAACAATGCGGAGTGAGTATAAAAATTTAGTAAATAAAAACGTTGAATTTTAATAATATTAAAAATTTGAACTAATATTCAATCTCAACCAGGAATTTATTTCTTATATTTATCAAGTCTGTGAAATTATGCAAATAAATATTACCTATATAGATTAGTTTAATTGATACACTTTTACTTTGGGGTTATGAGTCATTGGATAAAGGTTGTGAGAAAATATGCTCTAGGTATTCGACACAAATTTACATGTAAAATGCGCAATAACAAAATATAGAAAGGAAAATAAATAATAATAGTGTAAAAATACAGATACGAAGTATTACAATTGATTCAAATACTTGGATATTCCCGTAGCTGACAAACAATAAAAATCCCAATATTTTATCCCGAATTATTTTTCCAGACGCACTTGTAATTCTACCGACACATGATAATAATGTATCTTTCAAGCAAAAAAGGATTGACCTTTGATTGAGGAAAAAGTTCAATCTTTTGATCCTGTCACAAACTACAGTTCACGAATTGATTGATAACTCAGTCTGGGCAGTTACATCGAGAAATAAGCAATCAGTAAAAACATTTTTTTACTACGCATCGACATAAATGTATATTTTTTCTTCTTTCCTAGCAGCCAATTCCCAACAATTACCAGAAAGTACAGTTCCTACAACCGCGTAAATGACCCAATCTATAATGTCTCCGAATCGCCATGAAACCACTGGAGAATAAAAGAATCAATCATTTATTCAGCGCCCTCTACACTAATAAACGACCTTCGCTACTCTTACTTAGGACAAAAAAGAAACCCTTAACTACAATTCAAACAGATTTCTTCTTTCTCCTCATAAATCAGAACATTAACTTCTTAGAACAAAGTAGAGGTGAGGAAGGTAAATCATTTGACCCTTTGCAGTTGGTAAGAGAATCAATATATTTAGTCCAATTATTCGTATATTTGCCATTAGAAATGCTAGAGCGACCAGATATTCCGATCTTCAATCCGTAAATAAGAAGAGTAAGATCTTCAGTGAACAGGATATAAATATATATGTATATATACACAACGTGTCCAAAACGGAGAATAACCATTTATTTCCTTAAACATTATACCTAGACATATGCTTCTTATTTCAAAGTTTTATCAGCTAAGGTAGGGATTTGATTGAAAACACTTTTCGTTCTGGGGTGGTTTCAAATAATTTTTTTAAAAAAATCATACGATTGCCATAGCCTAAAAGTACCAGTGAGTGAAATGTTCGTCATACATTCATCCATGCATAAACTAAACTTCAAGGTTCTATATCCAAACTTTACGGAGATATATTTATTTGAAAAGTTTAAGGGACTTCTCAAATATTTAAATGATGTTCGTTGGTAGGGAAAAAGCTCAATCAACACATAAAAACTGTGAGATGCAAATATTGTCTAGTAGTACATCATCTAATCGTCATGACTTAAAAAGATTTTCAAATCACGCACACTCTTACTCAGTTTCATTGTTGGATAGTTGCAACTATCGGCTTTATATACAACAACGGAAGGAGAATTTAAAAATGTGAAAATCCATGACCTCACAGAAAGTAGCCTAAATCCGAAAAAGAATATTAAATTATTTGCTCTAAGTGGCGTGAACATTATTAAGCTTTATCTGCAAGGAGTGGCGGCACGTGCATTAGGTCTGTAGAGATGCGGAACCCATAAAATCTTTTGAAAATATTCGTATTTTCGTTTTCATTCTTATTGGCTTACTTCTCCACTCTGAGAGTTCGAATATTAACAAAAAATACGAAAACGGGCAAGAATACAGAAATGAATGAAAAACTAATACAGACATTGGATAGGGCTGCACACCAAATAGTTTTAGAAAGCGCCAATGTTCTCTCTTTGCGCACAACTAAGTTTTATCAAGGACAAAGGCAAAAAGGCATAATTTCTGCAATGAACTTAACCAGAACTTAACCAGGGTTTTCTTATCAGAGGCGTAAATAAAGGGGGGCGGAAGTGGCGGTACGCCACGGGAAACACTTCCAGAAAGGCTGCAAAATAAGACAAGCAACACAAGAATTTTGTAACTAAGGAGATCAGCGGCACGAGCTAGACTATTGTGTGCATAAGAAATAACCAATACAAGTGGTGTTCGTGCAATTTTACAACCTACCTGCAAACATCGAGGGCGTCAAGTGACGAATTATATTACCAATAAAAAGGTTTTTCCCTGGTTATTTAAGATATATATGTCCTTTGTAAGTTGTAAAGGGCGGCATGTTGAAAGTTTGCCCCGGGGTCAAAAATTGCAGCAAAACCACTGTTTCCAATGCTGCTGTTTTAGCAACTGTTAATCTTTCTCTCTTTCGCCTATCTCACTCAAGGTTCTCCTTTGTGATCTTAATTTGTTTCTCTTCGATTTCTCTTTCACTGAC
Organism: Araneus ventricosus; assembly: GCA_013235015.1. Taxonomy (NCBI): domain Eukaryota; kingdom Metazoa; phylum Arthropoda; class Arachnida; order Araneae; family Araneidae; genus Araneus; species Araneus ventricosus. The sequence continues at coordinate 12,307 of BGPR01017617.1, read as the reverse complement.
TGCTTTTATTTTCCGGATTCACTTTCATGTCATCTCAACGGGAACTTGGCTGCTAAATACTAAAGGTTCGTTTTCTTTTATTATAAGTCACTCATTGAAAAAAAGATACAGAAGTAATTTTTTAAATTAACATTCTGATAATTATAACTACAAATTTCTATTTAAAGTTAAAGGCGTTTTTGAGATAATTGAATTTCTATTGTATCCTTTTAATATTTATGTGGCATTTCTTGTTTCTGAGCAGATCAGCTTCTACTGCTATGGATAGTTGACGAAGGTTCACTTTTTTAAATTATTTGTTAGTACTCCACTTAATATATTATTTAAGAAATATTTATAATTTGGTAAGAGTTATTTAATGCATTATTATTTCATGGGTCTGCCCTTATAATATTTTATTGAAATATGTGCATTATCCCTGAATAGCTCGTCTGATTTCCCGACCAAACAGCAGTCAGAGGTTTGAATAACTGGTCTGAGTCAGTAAATATGCCTTCTAATATCTGTGATGTTTATCGATAGACAGAGTATGTTTAAACTACAAATCAGCATGTTCCCGAATTAAATTATAATAAATCAGAAATTCCGCGAACAATACATATTTTCTGTTTTCATAATTATTTCTATTTTAAAGATAATTAATATTCTCTTAAAGAGGTTGTTAGATTGCCAATCTTCGATTCAAGTTATTTAATATTTAAGAATAATTTGATCGAGTGAAGCGAGTTCCTGTTTTATTTCTATTGTTTCTCTGTAAATTTATTTCTTACGCAGTCACGACCGATTGTTTGATTTCCTTAGAATTTCGTATGAAGTCATTAGAACGACGTTTGAGCAAGGATTGATATTTTTTATTCCGTTTCAAAATGGTAATCGTTTATGATTCCGTTCATGTAATCTTCAGCTTTTTCTAACCTTTCTAGCCGCATGCTCATGAAATAAAAATTTGAAGACTACCTGCACTTTCGAACATAAAATTTATTACAATTTTCTTTATGCATATTTTTGATGTAATTAAAATGGTTTTGCCGTAAACTATACACAAAGGTTAGAAATCGTCGCTTTAGAAACAAAACCATCTATATCAGTTTTTCAAATTTTAAAGAGGAAGGAAATAACTCAATTTTTCGCTACCAATAAGGAATATTTCTGTATTTTTTAGCATCTTATATAAACATAAGACCTTATACTCCCACTGCATGTGAAAAAATATTTAGAAATATTCGTTTTTTGTTCCGATATATTAAGTATTTTCTTCCTCTTTGAATTTTTTTTTAAAAAAGAAATAGTGGGTATTGCTTGTTTAGCGAAGAAGTAATGTTATAGAATTGTGTTGCTGACATACCGATAATGTGAGAGATGATGAATACACTCCCCTTTATGCCCTAACATGATATCCAATGTTCACAGAATAACTAGTTACGTTGTTACAAAAGTAAACATAAAAATATTTGCATACTTCCGGAAATTTAAATTATTTTGCTTCTTTTCCCATTCATGATGACCATAGAGCACTGTCGGAATCACTTAAAGTGAAAATTATCAAATGGAAAATTCCTAATTTATTTTTAAATCTGCTGTTAGAAATCTCAGATCTAAAGAATTTTTCGCTTTCTTTCCTATCAAAAATTATAGTTTACCATTATGTTAGTGTGAATTATAACCATAAAACACTTTGAAATTCTGTGTGAACTCTTGTAGAATGTTTTAATATTAAAATACTGTTTTATTTCATTTTAACCCTCTAGGTGCTTCGAAAAGCGAGTGGTCGAAGACCCTTATCCGTTTTAAATTGCGTCCTCCTCTAAACAGAAGATGTTCCAAAAGCGCAGTGGATTCAATCTCTTCCCCCCTCTGAACCATGGTCAATCAGTATCCGCCGAAGAGGGACTAACCACAAGAATTCTTTTCTATTCAGCAAGGAACTGATTCAAACTATGTTTGACTACTTTTGGAGATCCCATCTGTGATGTGACTAAATTAACAGTTCGAGTTTTCAAGATGGACCGTTAGGAACTATTTTCTGCTTATTGCCTTTGTAGTGCCAATAAGACCAGAAGACGAAAACACACACCGTTAAGATGAGTGAGACAAAAAATGAAGGCTATATTACTTATTTTTATGCTGTGAATTTCTAAAAATGTGAACATCATTGAAGTTGCATAAAAGTTGATGATTTTTAAATATCTGTGACTTCAATTTATTTTCCGTCTACACGCGATCATATTATTATATGAATTCAAAATTAATTTACTAAATTTTAAGGAACAATGCCATATATATATATATATACGGAATACAATGCCATATATACTACGGAATTCGTAGGTTTCATTTCTTGCATTGATTAGTCTGCAATTGCTTTTTACGAAGTGTTTAAAGTTGAAATATATATTCCATTTCCATTCGGTGAAAAACTGCACAGGTGTGTCAAATTTATGAGCTACTTTTAGGCAAAAATTATCAAGGTCATTGAGAAAACTTTTTAGAATGTGTTTTAACGAAATTTTGAAAATAGGGCGAAATTTGGTACCTTTATTCATTAACGACCTGAATTCTTCGTTTTCTATAATATTAAGGTTGCCAGTAAGGATGTGTTTATGAAAAGGATACACATAATTTTTATATTTTTCTTCATTGCAATGACATGGAACATTCAGTTCTAATACTGTGGTAGGGTCTTTCAAGCCAGACAGGTCTAATGTGATTACCTCGAAAACGCATCCTTAAGTCGCTTATTAACGGATTTCAAATTCAAATATTTTTTAACACTTACCGTTTCCACCTTAATTTTTAATTACACTAGTTACACTTTTTTATTGTCATACCTTAATTTTTATACACCTTAATTTTTAATTACACTCCTTTCCTTTTTTATCATCTTTCATTAATTTTTATAAACACCTTAATTTTTAAATACACTCCTTTTTATCATCATTCCTTAATTTTTATATACACCTTATTTTTTATATTACACATTAATTTTTAAATACACTCTTTTCCTTTTTTCATCATTTCTTTAATCTTCATCGTTTCCTCAATGTAGTTCGCTGTCATCTTTTTTTCCATCGATTTCCTAATCTTCATCGAAACTCTCCCAACCTCAGAAGTAACTTGATATTTTCGTAAATATCCGGTCCCTACATGACGCGTTTAGTTATTTCCTTTGTCACGTCTCCCGTTGGTAGCATCTCTCAGTTTTAGGTTCGTAAATTCGTTTCTTTTATTTGTATTTCATTCAAATTCTTGGTTTTATCATAATGTTCGGGGTAAAGGACAGTGTTTTTAGCTATATGCCAGCACTGTTCGCAGAAAACATTATGATTTCACTAATTTTTTAGCGGTTCGTATAGATTTTACTTACCCTGATGAGCATCTATACGCTTTTACCGATTTATTACAGTCTCTCCATTTTATTTCAACATTTTTTGATTTTCATGACATTGTTATATTTCCACAAATCTTCTTGAATTGCAGCATTTTTGCGCATTCGTTGCGTTTGTGTTATATATTTCTATATTATTTTATCTTCCCCTTTTATATACGTATTCCACTTTTGTTTATTTTCTCTCTGTAAGAACTTTCGGCTTTTTCTTACCGCAGATTTTTTTTCTTGACACTTTGTTTTATGAATGTTTATGTTGTATATGCTGGTTTAACATTTCTGCTATGTTTGTTTCTTATTTGTTATATATATATATATATATATAACCCGTTTTGTAAGGATTAGAAATATCCATTGAATAATGTTTTAAATTAAATAACCGTACAAACCTTTGTACTGAAACTTGTTATATATGCTTGTTAAGAGCACAAGATTATATTTCTCAAACTAAAGATTATATTTAGAAAACGAATGCACTAAATGTTAGAAGAAATGGCGTATACATATACCTTTATTTAACACGCAAGATATTATCTTTTATTACAATAAACAGAAAATTAATTCACCTAGATTAACAAAATTTGAAACATTGAAACTAGAGTCCATGTTGTAGAGCATCCCTTGGCGAATTTTTCAAAATTAAATTTAATTCTCCATTTATAACTTTTTTATCGAAAAGAAAGGTATATTACTGTTTTAGGGGCATTACAGTTTTTTCAGCGGATAGAAAAGAAAATTGGACACGGATTTATGATTAGGGTTAGAAGATTACATTCCAAATTTTATTTATGTAAGTGGTTGCGTTGAGGAGTTATTGTTTTAAAAAGCATGCGATTATACAGATCGACAGACAGTCAACACATTGTTGGATTTGGTCAAAATTTAATACGGACGTATATTTTTGATGATAAAACTGTGTACCAAATTTTACCTATCTAGTTATTTAAGTTTTTGAATGACACTTATGAACACTGATAGACAGACTTCCCTTGGACGGATTTCTTCCAAATTTATTAAAACCTACCAATTTTGTGTTAAGGCCATATAACAAATTTCATCTTTCTAGCTTTAACCGTATCGTCTTTACAGATACACAGACATAATTCCAAAATTGTGTTTTTCGGACTCGGAGATGTGCAAACAATAAAAAAGAATCGAACTTTTTAAAATCAATTTTACGAATGTGGGCCTAGGTACGAAGTACAAAATTATTGCATTTTTTTCTACAGATAGTGTTTTGCAAACTTGGTTAGATCCAAAGAGTAAGGAGGGAAATATAACATCTATTCTTAATTAGTCAGGTGACCTTCCTACAAATTATAGATGTTTTGGACGTTTTCTGTGTGCTGTTCAAAAACATTTTTTGGCCTTTTTATACAAAATATAAAGAAACTTTTATACCATAAAAATGACACTTTGTTCTTTATTAAAAAATTAAATTATATATCTAATTCAAATATATCATACAACTTGGAAAATAAATATTTTGTTTACAGTTTTATTATTATCCATAATAGTTCAGAATGAAAATAAAAACGTGTAGATAAATCTGAATTTTATAAAAAATACAAATTACAGCACGCGCACACACAAGATATTGTGAGAAAACACATTATCTGGCATGTGACGGTAATATTTTGAAATAATCCAAAGCCCGAGACTGCTATTAATATTGGAAGAACTTTCTTCAAAGTTATTATTAGTGGATCTAGATGTATCAAAGGTTTATAACATATATTAGTGGATTTCTTGTCCAAGAGCGTTAATTAAAATTTAACTTGCAGTTGGCATGACATTTACCGAAAGCAATTCAATTTAGCTACATAGATTCGATCATTTATAGAAGAATGCTTAATAGCACATCAGAAAAATATTATACTTCAAGGAACTAATGCACAAATTCAGTACTTCTTAAGTTCGTATTAGTATTTTCTGAGAAATATTTTTGGCTTCTTTTATTTTAGGCAATAAATAAATATTTTCATTGATTATTGAGATATTATCTGACTCTTAACAAGATTATTAAAAGTCTGACAAGATCAGATCACAGAGCCAAACATCAAATTTAGTCGATATTGTGCTTTTCGTTTAAATCTAAAAAGTATTTTCTCCTCCCTTTAACAAAAAGAAAGTATTTTAAAATGCAAAACATAAAATTTTCTTCCACTTTCTTTAACATTTATTTCCATGTACCTTATTTTTTTTTTAGTTTAGAGTGAGCTAATAATAAATTTCCGAGAAATAATGATTTAATAAAATAATAATTTTTTCGGAATGAACCTTTTTCATTGTATTTTTATGAATTTTAAAGATGATCTTTTGAGTAGTGTTATAAAGAAATTACAAAACTGTTCTAGTTTTTAAAAAATTACACATAAACCTGAAAACTAATTCTTGAATAAAAATCATATCTATATAATGAAATAATCATTGTAAAACTGAAATTTTCTATTTGATATGAAAGATAAAACAATAAAAATAATGTATTATTTTCATATACCTTAAAATTTATGCTATTTTTAGACGAACATTTAATTTTACTCTATTTTTATAAAGGAAAAGTGAGTAGATGGAGATTATTAATGTGAAAGAGCAAATTTTTTCAAACTTATAAAAGTTTATAGTACTTGCGGCAACTCAAGATTTGTCCCGATTACAGTAATTTTTTATTTTTATATTTTTTGCATCAATAAAAAACACTTCAGCACTATTAGAAACTTTTAAAAAATAAAGGTTTTTTTTTTATCCCACTGATTTACATGATTTGGCAGAAAAAAATCGTTATCCGAAACGCCCTACATCAGTTAATCGGTGTTGTACTATATTTCCGAGTTAATATATAACTTCACATAAAGAATCCGTGGTAAAAATGGTAGGATTTCAATATTTTCTTATTTTATGTTTTCAGCGCCCATTAAAGTATATAGAAAAAAACCCATATGCATCGCTTTTTTAAATTTGTACCACTATACTGATACTATATTCTTTTATATAAATTTTTTATAAATCACGGGAAAACAACTCTTGGATGAACATAATGTTGTTTCTTTGATTTATGGCTTGGAAATTTATATCCGAGCTGGTAAACGAAAGTTAGAGTTAAGTGTTTATCATTTGAAGGGCCCAGAAAAGCAACGATCAGGTTAAATTTCCTTCTCATCTTCAGCTTTAAGCGCCATCTATTTGTTTCATGGAGTAATTTTTAAGATACATAGTTGAAATTCTGTTAATGAGATGGAACTCAATAAGAAACATGCATTTTAAATACAGGTAAAACGATCTTAAAATTTCAGAAAATAGCAAATGAATCATTATTGTATGATAAATAATTATATCACAGAAAAGATGAATCTTTGAAACTTTATATGGTAAAAAAAGAAATTTTATTGTATAATATCGTACGAAGGTATCAAGTAAAATATAAATTCAATTAATTTTTAATTTATTAAAATTTCAAAAGAATAGCCCCGATGTACACATTTACCGATCTGCAAAGTTTTTTTATGTCAAATTTCGTAGCTCTAGGTTCAACGGTCTGTACTGCAGAGCGCTCACACATTCTCCTTTCTCAGTAGTAGAGATTTAAACATGCTACAACTGTTTTTTAAATAAATTTTTGAAACATCATTATTTCATCGGCTAACAAGCAACGCCATCTATCAATCTTTTTAAATTGCAATATGGAAGGAAATACTTAATTTCTTGTAGCAAATAACGGGTATTTCTGAATATTTTTTAACAACGGATATAAACTTAAGGCAGCATACATATACCGCATGTAAGAATTAAAAAAAGATATTTAGTAATATTCGTTACTGATTCCGAAAAACTGAGTATTTTCTTCCTCTTTTAAACTTCAAAATATTGAGATAGGTGGTGTTACTTGTTAAACGAAGATTTATTCATATTCGAATATTTTATTGAAAAATTCCATGTAGTGATAATTTTAATAATTTTCGACCTGATGTGTAAATTTTCAGCTTTAAACTGTTTAAATAAAATACTCTAAATAATTTCGATATAAAAATAGAATATTAATTATCCGGTAATAAATCTGGCATCATAGAATTAATTGATAGGTATCTAAAGATTGGGAGCGTTTTAGAAATCTGGGAATTTGCCAAAGAATAAAAGTGAAAAAAAAATTATTTAAGTGACAGGAGAAAGAAAGTGATATATTTTAATATAATTTTTTGAATGTATAGTTTTAGCTGTAATACGTCTAATGTATAATTTTCAATATACACAGTGATATTCTTAAACTGACATTACTCAGAGCCATTTGTAGCTGTATCTATCTCTGGAAGTGTCACAAATGTTGTAGGGTGACTAATTACGACATGGAAAAGAAGATATCGTGAAAAAGTTTTTCCGAATGTCGCCGGTGGGGGAAACTGGGGCGCTGCTGTTGTCTACACAACTCAGGAAAATGAGTAACAGAGAAGAAATTTCAGTCGAACACCGCTTTATTACAACAAATTCCCTGTCACAAAGGGTTACGAAAATGATATTTCAGCGCACCATAGCACTTTATTAAAAAAGCACTTACGCCGCAAAGACATGTGATGACCCTTCAATGTGATTGTCCTTCTGTTCAGTACAGCAAGTGATATGTTATCCTTAAAGGTCATCATGCTTGGGACCCCACCAAGATCGACATTAGACTGCAAATAACCGCACAGGAAGAAATAACATGGGGTTAGATCTGGGAACGAGGCAGCCATGCAAGTAGAAAAAAGCGACATACGACTTTTTCTTCTGCAAAGTGAAGGCGCAACTGCCGTTGTACCGATTGACCAATGTGCGGGGTGTTCCATCCTTAATAAAAGTCACCTGATCCAGCAGCTGCTTCTGTTAAACTTGTGGATTGACAAAACTACTCAACATATCATAATAACTTTTTGTGGTAATTGTAGACGTCTGTGGTCCTGTTAGAGTAATGTTCTCAAAAAAGAATGGTCCAATGATGAAATCTGCTGTGCGACATAAAAAATGAGTTGATACATTGGGTGAAAACATTGGAATTTCCTGAAATGCATGGGATTATTCTGATGACCAAATTCAAAAAATGTGAGTGTTAACGGTCCCATTCTACCGATAGAATTCTCCACGGTCAAGCATTATCTATTTCATGCTGGCAAGAAATATCAAAGCAAATACTACCCGCTTATCCTAATCGTTGTGTTTTTATTTCAATACTTTAGTTATGTGGAGAACTTTCCAATTCTCACAAAACTTCCGTACCATCAAAAAATTTAAACCCAATTATAACTCAACTTCCCGTGCTCTCTTCAATCTCACATGCTATGAAATACATTTTGACATGAAATTTTGCAAGAATTTTGAAGAAAATACACTCCTGGTGTTTAATTATTTCATACACTTCAAAAAATATCACCAGCCATACGTTTATTGTTAGAATTGGAATACTGAATGGTGTATTCGTTTGTAATTACTTCGAATATTCATTAAAAAGAATAAATAATGAAATACATTGAGTATTTGAAATAAAAGCATTGGTAGAAATTAAAATTTTTTAAACCGAAAATATATAATGATAGTTCCAAAAGTGACTGATAGAGGACGCTGGCATTAATGCATCAACAGTTAAATAAGCAAAAATGGATTATTGGAAGAATGGAAAGAGGGCAACACTATTGAAAGTTTATTTCGAAATACAATTCACTAATCGAATGTAAATATGATATATCTTTGCTAGCTAATCTGTTTGTTCATTGCCACTTCTTCATGTATGAAAGTCGCTGGCAAAATTCTTTCAGTACCTTGTTCCACATAGCACAGGTGATAGGATATAAAAACTATACGGTCGGTTTTTGCAGCAGTTAAAAGTTAATCCCCGAAGATGATTTACTCTATAGAGTTACATGCGTAAAAGGATGCGTGGTAAAATGCAGAAAAATTCTTTAAATAGCACAACGCTATTTCACTAATGAAAAAGCGTACTACAAAACACATGTTCAAAAATCAATAGCCACGCATTATTAAAATTGTATTCACTGTAAGAAAATTCTTAAAATGGTACTTTATAATAAATTTAGATATAAATATAATAATGGGTATCAAGGGCATATGCAATAGGACTTTGAAGAACAGAAATATCTGGTTTTGATATTAATACTTTTAAATAAAATGTAGGTACAGAGTGATATAAAAAATAAATAAAAAAGATGATAAAGGGAGGGTGATGCCGTTAATATATAAAGAAACACATAACTCACTTTATAGTGTCCGAAGTATAATCACAGAACTTCTTTGCAGCCAGTACCGTTTCAAGTGTAAGGAGTGACCAGAATCTGCTATGGTGATAGCTGAGTGGGGTGATCTCAAAGGTGGTAAACCATACCACATATAGTATATCGAATATGCTACAGTAAAATTTATGCATCCGGAATTCCATAAAAATATCATCCATTAATTTGATGAACGATAACTGAAATTGAATCGCCTTTAAAATACTGAATTAATTAAAAATGGCTAAAGAAAAATTTTAAATGAAACTTGGAATTGTACGAGAATGTCGAGATGTGACCATTATTTATTTGTTTTTTAAGCTTACGAACATCAGTCCTCAGTAAAACCCTAAAATATTCAATGCTTAAAATAATTATACAAAGATGATTCGATATATATAACAAAATACACTTGCGCATAAATATCAACAGATTACACTTCAACCAAATAATAAGAAATTACACTTGCGCGTAAATGTTATAATCTTTAATAATGCATATTTTCTGCGCGCTCTGCATTTCTCTATTTGCTTAAGCCTAAAAAGACTTAAGTAGATGGTCAAAAAGTAATTAAACTACTTTTTTGCCGTAATTCACATGCAGATAAATCAGCAATTGAATTCCAGCTTTACCACATACTTTGCTCACAAAAATTAGGGTATATTTCAAAATGAATATGAAACTATAAAAAAAGAATGTCATTTTTCCCCTTTGCATATTAAAATTAGAAAAGAAAACCATTAGTCAAAGCAATGAAAGCATCTGGCAAAACTTCGAATTCCCTTTTTAAGCTGGAAGTAGCCTTGGATCAAAAATGGCAGGGGATCCCACAACAACTTCTGGACAACCATGTTCCATTCCTTTCTTTTGCGTTAGGCAGTGTTTGGTGACCATACACTCTACTGAAGATTTTATAAACAAAATAGAAAATGTAAGTCCGTGGTTGAATCAGATCGGCAATAGTTTAGCCCATCTTTAGATGGTGATTTTGATTTGTTTTTGTACGCAGATTCAAAAGAATTTTGTAAGGAATAGGGAAAATAGACTTTGTAGCTGAAAATCCCATCAATCCTTTTAATCAATCAATCAAACTCCACTGAAATATAAATGTGTTTCACTCTCGTTCAGTTTGACATCGCTCTGATCCCTCACACCTCTCCCCCCACCAATATGTCACTCGCAATAACTGCTTTTACATCTCATTTGGATAATCGAAAATCTTTCTATGAACTGTTATCTTTTTATTTTCCAGATGTTCTTGTTAAATTTTAAGAAAATCTCCTACTTTTGTGAGTTGTATAATAGAAATTTGAATCAGTTCGTTAAACATAAATTTCTGTCTTAGCACTTTTCTTATAGATATCCTAGTATTGTGTCTTAATGCTTCCCTTTTACGAAAATACCTTCAAACAATTTTGATTTATATCCCATAATTCTTAGCTTTCCTCTAGTGTGCCTCTCGAAATCCAGAAACTCGTCCATAAAACACGAAAATTGATGGCGAGCATTTTGTTTCGCCATTCCGAGAAATATAAAATACTCAACAAAAGAAAAAACCTTCAGAATATATATTTTATTGCGCCCAATTTGTTCTTCAGATAAATCAAGGATACTTATAACAAGGGAATGAAGGCGTCTGCGTTTGCTTTCCAGTAGGGGCATATGGTTATTATTTTAAATTTTTCTCTTTAGAGAAGAAAAAAGCCGTGCGTGTATTGTGTAAATTTGCCTTCTGGGGGTAGGATTCTCTTGAGTTTATATCTTCGAGCTCGATAAAAGAAGCAGAAGCAGCTTGTTAATGAGATATTTTTATGTTTTTAAACATCGTTTTCACACATTTTTATTTATGTTGACTTATTTTCTGTGTATAATTCTGGGGAGATATTTTATTGCAACACTTATTTGACATTTTTATTACAAATAACAAAAGGAGTTGGGAAGTATTGAAAGTAAGTACAGAACATTTCTTAATCAAATGTTCACTCATTTCCTGATTGAAAGTGTTATGATGTCTTGTTCGCGTGTCCACGATCACAATATTATACCCAGGGTGGCCAGAAATTATTAGACACATTTCAAAAATTATTTAAAAACAAATTAATAATGTCACAATTGCGATTTTTTAGATAAGAGAGCAAATAAAAAAGTATTTTTTAGATAGAAGGCTTACCTTACGGAGTTCTAAATTTGCTACAGCGAGTCATTTCCAAACGCAATGGCTACCGATCAGCAGAAGCCGATAACCGTCTTCTGGTAAACTTTTTAGTTTTTCTTGAATATCTCGAAAACAATCCAGTTTTCAAATTATAATTTATCTAACAAATTAAAGAGCTTAACATTCCCTATAAATGCTTGCTTTTAATTTTCTTCTAGATTTAAAAGTTCGCAGAAAATGGCTCTCAAAATGCGACGTGTCCAATAATTTGCGACCACATAAAAGTAACGGCGCGTCACCTATCTGAGAAAAAAAAACTTTTTTAAAATACGTTCTTAATTTAATAAAAACCGTAGTTGTGAGTTATAGTTTATTTTCATTATTAATTTTTAAAGTGGGTCCAATAATTTATGACCACACAGTTTTTTCAGTTAATTGATTTTGTTAGCTCAACTTTGTTTCGATACTCGTGGTCCCACCTTGTAGTGCATTTCAGTAAGTATTGATTTCTTCATT
>BGPR01017616.1:0-29072 GCA_013235015.1 Araneus ventricosus | reverse complement strand
GTTTGGCGATGTGAGGACATATGTTTTGGGTGAGCAGTGAACATTTTATTGTTTTCTTGTGTACGAAAACTGGGCAAATTTTTTTAACTTAAAAAAACAACAGCGGCTTCAATTTCAGCAAAGCCGGTAACTAGTAGCTTTGGTTCTTCATTGAATGTTAGGAATCTATATATACATATTTTTTAGATTCAAAAATGAGAATTCCAGCATGCGTTGCTGCGGCATTGCAAATGTGTTCTGGGCAAATTTTTTTAACTTAAAAAAACATCAGCGGCTTCGCTTTCAGCAAAGCTGGTAACTAGCAGCTTCACTTCTCCATTGAATGTTAGGAATCTACCTTCTTTTAAAAAATTATGTCAACTGTCAAAATTAAAACCATTAAATTCCAAATGCAATATTATGCAAATTCTATTAAATCGTCCAATAAAATTTAAATTAGCGCATAGCTGACCAATCAAAACAAAGCTTCGAAGCACAGAACTCAAATTTAATGATGAGCGCGCCAGACACCAATTTGAACGTCACTGTGCAACCACAACAAATGTAAACACATACTAAACCATATTCCTCTTGGTGTCAAAAAGTTGGCGATACAAAGTGTGGAGAAGCAGCCCTATACCCTAAACTTGACTTTTACCTTTAAAAAAATGGAAACTTTTTAGATCTTGAAAAAATTAAGTGATTCCTTAGATGACTGACATAACACTTTTTGTTACTGACACTGCTATTCACAAATATATTTTTTTTTTAAATTTGGCTATTAAGTTTAGTGACCAATTTCTTTTGCTTAATAATACTTTGACAAAAAAAAAATGCAAAACCAGAAAACTTGTTTAAATCTTAAAAAATAATAATAATAAATTGAAATACAATAAGATATGAATTTTAAAATATTCAAAGTTAATTTTTGATTTTCTAATAATAAATAGTCACAAATCATTTATAATAAACAGAAGATTTCAATACACTTTTATGAATAACTTGCAGGTAATAAAAAGAGGTATCTAAGATTAATAATCAACAAAGAAGAATAATAAACAACAATATTTTCAAAAAGTTTACACACAACAAAAAAACAATGATTCTTACAATACACACAAAGCTTAAAGTTAAGCAAAAAGTTTCAATTTCACAGTACAAATTTCTATGTACTACTCTAGTCTATCCGAGACAACTTGCATGCTTTAATTAAAAGAGAAATTCAAAATTTTCTCTTTTAATTTTCAAATGTATAGCTCTCATTTGAAAAGTTTTTAAAAATGAACAAATGAATGAAATTAATATTTTCATTTACCACTTTTTTCTCTTCCTTCATCACAAATTATAAAATTCTGTAATACTAAAAATGGTATCTCATCTAGACATTTTAAGCAAACATACATGATATAAATATTAATTATGAATGCAAAAAAAAATCACATTAATTTTTATTCCATAGAGATTTAAGTTATTAATATGAGGGTCATCCAGAAAATAAAGATTGTTTAGTTATACAAAACGAAAAACACAATATTTATTGAGAAAAAACACAATTCTGTTACATACGGGAAGCTTTCTTCACTTCTCTAAATAATCACCCCTCCTACATTTAAACATTTGTCGTATCTGTCCACGAGCTTCAGAATTCCCATGTCATACTCTTCTGCCACCAGTTCATTAAGCCAAAAGTCACTACATTCTCCAACTCTTTATCACTTCCATAACATTTACCACCCAGAAACTCTTTTAGCTTAAGAAAAAGAAAGAAATCACTAGGAGCAATACGTGTATGATCAATGCAAATTGTTATTGTGAGACTAAGAAAACTACGACGAGCCATCCAAAATAGGAGACAAGGAATGCTTTCTGGAGGAATTGTGCTTTTTCACGACAATGCCCGCCCTCACACTGCTGCTGCAACTCAAGAATTTCTAGATCAATTCGGTGGGAAATTTTTGATCATCCACCCTATAGTCCGGACCTTGCTCCTAGCGATTTCCATCTTTTCCTTAAGCTGAAAGAGTTTCTGGGTGGTAAATGTTATGGAAGTGATAAAGAGTTGGAGAATGCAGTGACCGCCTGGCTTAATGAACTGGGGGCAGAAGAGTATGACATGGGAATTCTGAAGCTCGTGAACAGATACGACAAATGCTTAAATGTAGGAGGGGTGATTATGTAGAGAAGTGAAGGAAGCTTCCCGTACGTAACAGAATTTTCTTTTCAATAAATATTGTGTTTTTTATTTTGTATAACTAAACTGTCTTCATTTTCTGGATGACCTCGTAAAAACCAACATGAAAATTACCAATGTTTGATAGACAAAACAAACACTCACTCTTGGTCAATCTGTTTTTCTTTGGACAGTTCTGAAGGCAGTGTTAAATCTGCAGCTTTGGGTGGCACTGGTATAAAATCAGCATCCACAAACTGCCCATCTCCTTCTATGTTATTCAGCGACTCCCAAACAGTATTCTCATTTACAAAACCCTGATCAGTCACAAGCTGGTATAAACAATTCTGAAAAAACCCCATCAAAACATGTCATCTTTCTTAACATTTTACAAGTTCGCTTCAAGAATGTTTATATTTTGATCAGTTTATTAAAATAATTATTTCGATCTCTTCAACATTTAAAGGACACTGCTGTAATATAACTATTTCTTTCATCCTCTTTAGTAATAGCAGAAGATTAAAACAGCCTATTTTTATTCACTGGAAACAAAAATCTATATCCTCCTCAGACCCAATGTCACCCTGTAGGTTTAGTTTAGTTATATTAACGTCCCATTTTCAAGCAACATGAGGGCTATTTTGGGACGGACCTTGTAATTTTGAACCGAGGTCAGATGACGAGGACAACAACTGAGCTGGCAATCGGGTTTGAAACCTGGAACCCTCCGGCTCCAAAGCTGAGACCTTACCACTAGGCCAGCGCAGCCTCATGTCGCCTGTAGGAGACACTAAAAAACATCTACAACATTTTTTCAAACTTTCACCACATTAATTCAAATGCCTCTATATTTATCGGAATTGGTTGTAGATCTTGTCAATAGATGGCAAAAAAATATCGAAAGTCATTTATCAGCTGAAACGTGTTTGGAATTTTTTTACAATAATTTTAAAATGGAGCTTCTTTAAAATTCAAATTTGGTCTTGGGTCTGAGGAGGATATGAATTATTACTGTTCAAAATTAATAACTTATTTATTACAGACTATCAAGATTTGTCCTATAAGCATCCATTTATAGATGCAATACACACAGACATGGGTGCCACTCTTCAAAATTTGCAAGACTGATTTTTTTTTTTTTTTAATTTACACAGTCTAGCATTCTTTACCAGAATTAAAAGAAAAAACTCTACATAAATGTTACCCCATAAACCAAAAAAAATATATTCAATAATAAAGCAACTAAATAAATATTATCAATTCAATATAAAAAAGGGAGAAAATATATGGATAATTAACAAAATCAACCTTTCAATTGTTTCTAATGCAATATTTAAACACATTTTTTATTTAAACACATATTTACACCCAAATAAAGATTTACTTTTTATTATTATCAATAAAACAAATTTCTTTTTCAGTTTATATTTTCTATTTCTTCATTAAAAAAAGTTTGTTATTTTGGAGCCTTAAGATTTTCTTTCACTTTGTGGTCAGACTTGGGGTTTGGGCAAACTTTTTTTACCATTTTTATCTTGTATAAGAGAGGGGGCTTTTCTTTTATTTAATCCTTCTGGCTCAGAATGAGTTGAAGTTTCTGTTTGTTTTGGAGTGCTTGCTTTGAAGATTGTTTTATTTTTTTTTTTCTTCTTCAAATTCTCATGGTATATTCTTCTGGCAGAAAAAATGTTCTGCCTCATCTTATGTCCAGGAATTAGTACTGTACAAGGAAATAAAAATCCATGAAAATTTTTTTGGGTGGAAAACGGAATTTTGTTCACCGATTTTTTATCGAGACGGAATTCAGTCCTCAGGACTGAAGAGTGGCACTCATACACATAGATAAACAAAACTACAGCTCTGTCAGTAGTGTAACATGTGTAAGTGGTACCTCAAGCATAATATGATTTCTTTTTTTGTTGTTGTTGTTTTTAGTTATTAATGATTTAGCAAGTATAAATGGTATCTAAACCATGGGTTATTTTATTGATTAATTGATTATGCTGCATCATTAGATTTAGTTGTAAAAAGTTATATAATACAAGAACAGACTCTCCATGGTGCCCCCTATAGCAGCGATACCAAACCTTTTTGAGATATGAATCAAATTTTGTTGGTCAGTGGCATCACTTGGAAAGGGTGTGGTAAAAAGGATACCAATAATTTGGAAACACTGAAAATTTGTTAACAGAAAAACTGGACGGTTGATCTTCTTTTTATGTTCTCACGTTTACAATACTTTTAAAAAAATCAAAAAATTTACATTTTCTTTTTGTTTTACAACTTTTAATTTGCAAGTGAAGGTCAAAAAATAACCCCGCTCTAATTGACGGAAAAAATTTCAGGACTTTTAAGGACCTTTCAAAGAAAATTCAAGAACCATAAAATTACATATCTTAGACATAAAAATGCAAATGATACATTTAAATCAAATTAATCATTTGTATTTTTATTTTTTAAATAAAAAAAAAATGATACTGATCTACAATTCTAATGATAAATTGTGTGCCAAATTTTATCCATCTACCTATTTAAGTTTTTCAGTTATTGTGTTCACATGAACACAGACTTCCCTGGCTCTATGAAATTAAATAACATACATTTTGAAAACAGATTTCATTACAAAGAAAATCAGTTGTTGGTATTTAAAACAAAATTCTGCTCAAATATATCAATTACTTTCAAAATACAATAGGATAATTGCAGGACTATTTTACTGAACGAAGAAATACCCTTTATAGCTTTTACTGTATTGTCAAATTAAGCTCTTGTTGAATATATGAAGAGAGAAAAGATTGATGATTGACAGCATTCCAAAACAAGCGTGCTTTTTCTGGTGTTCTCAAGACAAAACAAACTCACAAACTGGTTTTCTATTCTGTCCCCAAAAATATTGGATGGACATTTTGCTTATTTTTCAAGGACTTAACAAAAAATCAAGTACTTTTCCAGGGCCCCGAGTAAGACAAATAAAATTCAAGGATTTTCAAGGACCATGAGAACCCTGAATAAAGGTAAATCAGTTAGCCAACGTTCAACAAGAAATATTTTTTTATAAATTCGACAATAGATATTTATACTTTAATTTTTTAATGTTTTCGATTGTCTGTTCTCTCTTTTTTGATATAAAAACTAAGTTTATAAAAATCAAGGCGTGGGTCATTTAAAAAGCCTTCATGGGTCAGTGCGAGAGGCATAGATTCGCCACCACTGCCCTATTGTCCTGCTCCCAAGGCCAGTTTTTCAGCAATTCACCTGTGTCATTGGAGATGTAACGAGACAGACTATGTTTATATTTTAAATCATTTTAATTTGAATCTCGATTAGCCATAGTGATATATACAGTCAATATGTACATAAAGATATCATCCTCCACCTGCGTAAAGTTCATAGAACAAAAGACTGCTTTTATAAAAACAGTTCTGTAGCGGTCATCTTGTAGCGTCCAGCATACGTGGGCACTGTCTGAAAAGTGACCCACTCTTTCCTGCCTAAGTTTGTTTTCTGTTTCCCCAGGAGGGAGGAGAAATAGAGTCTCCATGGAGAAAATTTGTTTCTCAGAGGGGTGAAGCCAATCTTCGGCTCAAGTGGGTTGCAGACGTGACTTGCAATCAGCTCTAGTAGGGAACTTTGCAGTTTCGACGTAACAGGGATTTACAGCTGGTTGGAATTTGACTAGGCATGCCATTCAGGGTTCATACTGTATATATGACAGTAAAATTCAGGAGTTTCTAAGGATTTTTTCAGGAGTACAGTACAGAAAATTCAGGAGATAACGTGAAAAAAAAATCAATTGTAGGGGAGAAGGGGGTAGTGTGGACAATTTTTATAAAATTGGCAAAAAAGTATACTAAATATCAATTCTCCCATCTTTCCCGACTGCGGTGACTCGGAACACGCGCGGTACTCTTTCGGCGCTTAGTAAGGTCAGAAGTAAGAATTCCGGATTCCAGCGACTTCCTATCAATAAGGAAAAATGGAAACATCATATTTTTATGTTTTATCATAATTTTATCTTTTGCTCTTCGATTGTAATTTTTCAGGAGACAAAAAGAAATAACAGGATAAAAAACACAATTTTCAGGAGTTTTCAGGGCCCTTAGAAAAAAAGCAAAATTCAGGAATTTTAGGAGGAGTATGAACCCTGTCCATTCCTACGACACATACACAATCTACAACAGCCCACATGAACTGTACTGAGGTCTCCATCTGTCAATTCGATTCCTCTGATGCTCGAACATTTATGACATTTCTCTAGTACGTCCAAGCCACCCCACAAACCCTCAAGCAACAAAAATCCTTTGTGGTCCCGCAACAAGAGATAAGACGTACTTCAAGCAAGGAACATTGAAACATGGACCAAGGCAATGAGGCTTAAGACTGACAACTAAACAACCTAACACATCATGATGTTTGCAGCAGCCTTGATTGGAGTTTCTGCATCTGTTTTATATTCTCAAAGTAATGCTTCAAGTATCAGCGAGTCTGAGTATGATAAGTGTATGTTGTGATCTCGCTTGAGTTACGAGTCTCTACACTTGATGCAAATATTTTATGTTTAATGAAAACAATTTTAATACAGTCTTGCTCTTGTAATCAAGTTTTGATCAGAATGACTCAATTATATTTAACACTCCGTAACAACTCCTTGTTTTTATATGACTTCGAAATGTTTTCTTTAATTGTAGTTTAACTTGCATCAGTTTTAGTACTTTATCTGTTTGTGAGAAAATAAAACAAATAAATCAAAAAGGACTTACTTTGTGCTTTGTAAGAGAACTGAAGTGGTTGTTTCTGAAGAGGACACAAAGCTCGTCTTCTTTGAGTTTTGAGGTCAGCTCACAGAGGCCATGATAAGTTAATTGTGAAGCCGTTTTCTCCAGGAAATTCTCAGCAACCAGAGCTGAAAATGGAATCAAGTGTTATTTAAGACACATTAATTGAATTAAAGTACCAAATATCAATGGAGGAAAATGCTAACCTGAAATCTCTACTAATAACAAAGGAGAATGTGTGTGTGTTGGCACTCTACAAGACACACCACTAGACCTAGAGCAACGAAATTTGGCACAAACATATCTTGGAGAATGGGAATGTACACCTCTGAGACATTTAAAAAAAATTTTAATTAGAATTTTAATTTAAATAAAAATTAAGCTAAATTTTGGTGCTAAATTAAGCTAAATTTACCTTAATAACTTCTGAGCATATTAGAACACAAAAATAATTTTTATACCATCTGAAAATTTAAAAAAAGTACCTTTTCAATGATATCAATTAAGATATTGTACGATTTTTTTCTCCGATTTTAATAAATTTTTAAAAATATTTCTTGGCATAATTTACAATAATACTTTTCATTGTTGCAACGCATTTCAAAAGTGTTTTCATTGTTTAAACAAATATTTAATTGCATATTTCTCTTCCATTGTTGAAAGCTAAGGTAATACCATAATGTTTAATGCTATGTTTTAATAAGTATATTTTCATTCAACTAACATAACATGCTGCTGGACATAAAATGTGCCATGCCGTTTTAATGTTGAATTCAAATGCATATTTTGCAAGAGAAATAAGAATGCGAAGTTGATGCCGACAGCGCCCAATTGGATGTTACACGACAACAGACAGTTACTTAACACCATTAGGGACGCTGATGAACAGTTGCAAGTCTACTGAAAGAACATTGGTTAAATGTCTATCAGAAATGAAATTTAAAATTACATTTTGAAGGGAATTGTGACTATCAAATTACACATAAGAGATTCGATTGAAATTATATTCCTGGTGAACAAGCTGGTTGACAAAGCCAGCTAGTATAAAGTACTTTACAGGGGGGAGGCGAGGAAAGAAAGAAAATAAATGGTGACAGAGTGTAATAGTCATGTTGGGCTTGACAGATGTATAAAAGCTTTGTCAAAATAAGTACAATAACGAAGTGTTTGTTATAGATTTCTGCATGATATGAAGTATCCAAGCACCTCAACAACTCATTTTGAAATGCTCTTTTAATTAAAATAATACAAATTTGAGTTAAGAATGTAATTTGAAGTCGAAGAGGAAGAGATTTTTGCTTATAACTGAGATTTGCTACTGGAACAAATTACAGAAGTTAGGTCCAAAAGTAGTGGCTTTTAACCCTCTAAGCGTTTTGCACATATTTTTCAGTTTCTCATACTGAGTTCAAAAGCAGATAATTTGTATTTATATGTATAATTTAATAAACTACCATAGGTAAAATATTCTTAAAATTTCAGAGTTTTGATTAAATGTAAAAAAGACCCAATTATTCACTTTAAAAGTAAATTTTTAAGACTTCAAAGCTAGTACATCAAAATACCAAACCGCTCAGAAGGCTAAAAATATGAGACACACATTAAGAAAGTTATTTTTCCAATACCATTTTTCGGGTTTCATTTAGTTAATGAGCAATAAAATGTCAACTTTTAAATATTAAACTAGAATTTGTGGTGAAATGTACACTGCATATGTAAGCTCTTACTAGTTTGCCTAAATCGAAAAAAATTTTACAAGTTAAGGTTTCCAGATTCCAATCAGTTGTGCTAATAATATCACAGCATCTTTTGACAGAATGCTGCCCCATGCCCCCGATGTCATTACAGCAACTGAACCACTGCAAGACTTTGGAAAAATCTCAAAGATTTGAGAGAACAGTCTTGGGTCTTTTTCTTGAACCTGGGACTACTGGATTGTAGGGTGATAGTCATAATAATTCATAGCAAAATCTAGGTAATCCTGAAAAAACTTGGCTGAAATGACAATCATAGCCATACAGTCCAACACAGGTTTAAGTTTCTATAGGAGTTTTTGTCACACATACCAAGGAGCATCTAGAGTACTCAATTTTTGAAATAACTTGCAATTTTCACAGATTTTTTTAATTATTTCAAAATAAGTACTGCAAACTCTGATAGCTCATTCTAATAAAGCAAAGAGGCATGCTGGAAAGCGTACTTTTTAAGGCCAACGTGGCCCCGAGTTCAGATGCAAAATTACTTAATGGAAGAGCCTTAATGAAAGTTTTTTCACCAGCCTTTCTGTATCTTTATATATAACATATAATATATTTTCAGTCCTTCACTTCCAAATGAATATAAGTTAATTTTATGATTTTTTCCTTCACCATTGTCAAATAGAATTATGAATCATCCAATATTTATGGAGGGGAAAAAATTATGACATACCTTCTGTGACCTTTTCAGGGTCTGATGAACACTTTGAATTGATTATTTTCTCTACTAATTGATTGTAACTGCATTTACCAACGGCTGCCATCACATCGATCATCTGAGGGTCAATCAGCCAGCCATGGTAAAGCGGTATCCTGAGTAAGTCGAAAATGATGCACTCGGGAGTGTATTCAAAATCGCTGATTCTGAAATTACACGATGATAAACAGCTTTAGCTTTATATAAAAGTGATTACAGACAAATGATAAACATGGAGTGTATTCAAAATCGCCGATTCTGAAATTACACAATGATAAACATCTTTATATAAAAGTGATTACAGGCAAATGATAAAAATGGAGTGTATTCAAAATCACTGATTCTGAAATTACACAATGGTAAACAGCTTTATATAAAAGTGATTACAGGCTAATGATAAATATGGTGTGTATCAAAATCACTGATTCTGAAATTAAAGAATGATAAACAGCTTTATATAAAAGTGATTACAGGCAAATGATAAATATGGAGTGTATCAAAATCACAGCCTCTGAAATTAAAGAATGATAAACAGCTTTATATAAAAGTGCTTACACGCAAATGATAAATATGGAGTGTATCAAAATCGCTGATTCTGAAATTTCACAATGATAAACAGCTTTATATAAAAGAGCTTACAGGCAAATGATAAATATCTACATTTTAACACAAAATCCATTAAATATTGTTAAAACTGCATGCTAGAGCAGAGTTCCCACTCTTATTGAGGCAAAAAATTCAAGGAACTTTTTTAAGAAAACTCAAGGACCATAAAATTACATATTTTAGACATAAAGATGAAAATGATAAATTTAAATCAAATTAATTGTTTGCATTTTTATTTTTGAAATAAAATTTCATACAGATCTACAATTCTAATAATAAAACTTTGTACTAAATTTAATCCATCTAGCTATTTAGGTTTTTGAGTTATTATGTTCACAGACTTCCCTGGAACTATGAAATTAAATAACATATATTTTGAAAACAGATTTCATTGCATAGAAAATCCATTATTGGTATTTAAAACAAAACTCTGTTCAAATATATCAGTTACTTTCAAAATACATTAGGATCATTGCAGGACCTTTTTTACTTGACGGAGAAATACCCTCAGTCGCTTTTACTATATCGTCAAATTAAGCTGTCTTTGAATATACAGAGAGAGAAAAGATTAATGATTGACAGCATTCCCATACAAATACCCTTTTTCTGGTAGTGGAATTTTCAAGACAAAACCAAGTCACAAAGTGGTTTTCTTTTCTGTCCCAAAAAAATATTGGATGGACCTTTTGCTTATTTTTCAAGGACTTTTCAAGGACCCAATGAAAAATCAAGTACTTTTCCAGGGCCTTGGTATGGCAAATAAAATTCAAGGAGTATGGGAACCCTGTAAAGGGTAATAATCAGTTTTATTACACTACTGTCAAGGCACTGTAAACAAATACATGTCTGACATGACATTTTTCATAAAGGGAAACCTGAAAGATGTGACAAAAAGTTCTGTATTTTTAAGTGATTATTACTATTACGACTGATTCAAACTTTTAAATTTTCATCCAATATCATGAAGAAAGAAAATGCGTTAGTTGCACCGAATAAATACAAATAAAATAAAATAGAAATAAAAATGAGGAAAAAACATACAAGAAAAATAAAATTGTCTCAACAGAAAATGAAATGTAATATCAGCACATTTAACTGCTCGTTAAAACAGATGCACCAAATGCTTGTTGAATCAAATTTTTTAAAAAGCATACGAAAAAAGCTAATACAGAAGTCACTGTTTGTAGCGATCACGGATGTAATGATCAATCGGTTGTATTGATCAAAAGCATGGAACAGATCTCCGGCATCTAAAGACATTGAAAATCCGCCAATTTTAGTGATCAGTTTCATCATCAATATCCATAGAAGATGAGGGCAATGATCAATCAGTTGTACTGATCAAAGCATGGAACAGATCTCCGGCATCTAAAGACATTGAAAATCTGCCAATTCTAGTGATCAACAATTCGCTTGTAGTGATCAGTTTCATCATCAATATACACAAAAGATGAGGGCAATGATGAAGAGGGGCCAGAAAAGAAACAACCATCAGCCCAAAAAACTCTGCGAGACCTTCATATTTTAAGATCTATCTGATACTGCACTGAATTTTTTGAGGAGCATTATTCATACAAAAGGAATATAAACACATAAATAAAATACAAAATTGAAATATAAATTAGAAGTGCTACAGAGGTTTGAAGACTATCAAACTGCATTATCTGCAATAGGAATTGTTCAGCTTGGAAAAAGAGAAATTCATATTTAATGCAGATAATAGTATACTTATTAAAATTCCAATTTAAAGTCATATTACTTCACACCATACTAATATTAAATACTATGTGTGCTAAATTTATACTTTAAATATACTATGTAAACCTGCATATTTAAATTCACTTAGACAAATATACATAATTTAACAATTTTCCATTTACTCGTGCCAGTAAAAGCAATAAAATATTATTAGGTGTACAAGGCAGAATTTGAAAATCTATATGCATCTGAATTTGATTTATCTGTCAGATAAATGAAATTCAGACATCTATTTTAGTATTCTTTTTTATTTTAATAGTTTTATTGAACAACGAACATCTTAAGATTTTAAGAATGATATATATGGATACCAACTATAATGGCATTTAAATGTGAATTCGTTTTAATGTAAAATTCAAGAGGAGACAGTTTAAATAAGTTTTGGAAAATTGCAGATTGTTTTCTGCATAAAATATACAGTAACACCCAAAGTTTTGAAAATAACACATTTCAATTCCAAGTCAAATGCATATACCTTGAAATATATTTGCATTTTTGAAAGAGTAAAGTTATTCAGGTGCATTCAGTCCTTCAATTTCTTACTAAATGCAATAAATTAACAAAATAACTGCTAAAATTTCTTCAGGTTTCAGCTATCAACAATCATAACAATGACAGAAAAGAATTCATCATTTGTTTTCACAAGATTAAATACTTCAATCCTAGGGGATGACACTTGAAAAATTCTCACATCTAATGCAATGCTGCAAGAACTCACCCTGTGAATTTAACATTTACATCTAGACCAGTCTGAAGCTTGGGCAGAATTGCCATGGCATCATGCATACTCTGTTCAAAATTATTAACAAAATAAGTGCTAGAATTTCTTCAGGTTTCAGCTATCAAAATCAACAAACATAACAATGACAGAAAAGAATTCATCATTTGTTTTCACAAGATTAAATACTTCAATCCCAGGGGGATGACACTTGAAAAATTCTTACATCTAATGCAATGTTGAAAGAACTCACCCTGTGAATTTAACATTTACATCTAGACCAGTCTGAAGCTTGGGCAGAACTGCCATAGCATCATGCATATTCTGTTCAAAGTTCAGCTGGGTGCCTTCAGGAATATTCTAGAACAATAGAAAATTAAGAGAATTTCTGGTTCATGCAAATCATTGATTTTTGGTGCTTTCAATTAGCAAAGCAGCAACTGTTAGCACAATATATGGATTGAAAGGAACATTATTGGGGCCGTCCACAAATGATGTCAAGCTTGGGGGGGGAGGGGGATCAGGAAATTGTGACAAGGGGGAGGGGTAACAAGAAGTGTGACATCATATATTTTGGTTAAAATAAAAACATTTAAAATCAGCAGATAAAATTTTGAAGTTAATTTGAAATTACCAGAATTTGAGGGTATTTTTTAATCGGGGCTAAAACAACTTTCATGTGATTTTTTTTTTTTCACTTATATTCCTTTCTTTTCGAAAAAGGCATTCAGGGTATGTTCTAAGAATATGGTAGCAGCAGAAATTCTTCACCATTAGAAGACCCCCCCCCCCCACTTACAAATATCATTAAAACACATAGTTAAAGTTTGAAAATAAAATTTGAAATATGATCTATAACGTAGTGCTTTGTTTCTGAACTGCAAGTATATTTTTAAGTACTACAGCATGACATGTGTCAAGGGGAGGGGGATATGATGAAGTGTGACACTTTTTGACAAAGGGGGGTATGGTGAAGTGTGACACTTTGTGACAAAGGGGGAAGGGGTCAAAAATAGTGAAAAAAAGTGTGACATCATTTATGGACAGTCCCATTAAAGATTCACAAAATTTTGGGAAAAAAATTTAATAATTTTTCAAATTTATTCACAATTATCTTCAATCTTTTAATTTATTAAATTCTATTTTTTAAAAAAGGAACCAATAATAAATTTCACATTAATAAAATATTGTACAAACAAAACCAGTTAGGTACATATGACATGCTTGAGAATGTTTAAAATACTATTCTGCTCATGGAAAGTTATCTAATGCTTATATAATAATGTTAATATAATAATAAAGTAATCAAATTCATTTTTATAAGAAATGCAAATAATGGAATATAAAACTGAAGAAAAATCTTTTTTCATCAAAAAAAAACAAAAAAGGAATGCCAAAAGACTTAAAGCATGCATAGGAAATAAATGCTATGAAGGAAGGAGTTCAGGATTTCGATTAAATTTTTATTGTCATTTTTCTAAAACAATCAGCAGTTTAAATTTCAATCAAAGGTTTGAGCCCATCAAGAATTGCTGCACCAATTTCTCCTCAAAGCCTGAACAGAAGACAAGAAACAAAAAAAAGGCAAACCCCTGATGTTTACAAAGAATATTACTTGCGTTGTGTCAGGACAGATAAATGAGTTTTTAGAAATGAGAAAAGAAATAAGGAGGGAAAAAAATCTTTAGTCTTTATACATGTGAATTCACAGAACTGATGGCAGGAACTAAGTTATGAGAGCATCACACCCAAAGCGAGATGCAACAGTTAAAAAGAGCTGTTGTTGAAATATGGCAAGAATATTTTACTATAAAGAAATTAGGGAAATAAGTAGGAATTCCTAGTGAGGTCTAGCAATTTTTTATTACATACAAGGGTGACGCCAGAGGGGACGACCGGCTTTGTAATCCGTCGGGGAAAATTTTTACAGGTATTCAACTGTTGTTGATAAATAATAATATGGCGAAAACTTGAGACCAACTTCATTACACTCATCCCCCCTGTACAGCAGGTCGTGGCCCCCCCCCCTCATTGCACAAACTCTAACGCCATTTCTTGTTATATAGAGAAAATTTTAATTTCTATGCTATCATACAACATACTACATAATTTCTTAATATCCAATTGTGATGAATACATATACATCAAATCTCTATAGTAATTGAAAATTTTTCTTACTCATATTTACTTTCAAAGAAACTTGAATTGATTTTTAATTTTATAAATAAGAAAACAAGCAGGATACCCTTCAACAAGTAAGCAACTTGTATTGAATTTAATTGCCAAACAACATTCATTATTCATTAAAATGTTAAAATAGAAAGAATAACAAGTTTCTGGTTTTAGAACTGAACAGGAGTTTCAGAATGCATGGTGTGTACAGGATAACATAGTTGTTTTAACCCTTTCTGGTGCAAAGTGTTAAAATTCTTGAAATATAACGAAAAAACATTATGAATGGGTTTAGTTTATTGTCTAGACATAGAATTTACAACTTCCCCCCCCCCCTTTATGAGAACACCTTTGGGGACAACCATCTTGATACGCTCAACACAAATAATGTGGAGACTTACAGAAGATCACAAATCAATACTTCAAGAACATTGAAGGAAAATGGTCGAATGAATTTGCTAAAATTGCAAACGTCAAGAACTCAAAAAAAATTCCCATCTCAGAGTCAAGTAGTTTGGGCATTTTAAATATATATTTATGCCAAAATTAAAGCGGTATTTAATTGTGCTGCCATCTACAATTGAAAAGGAGAACTATTAGCTGCCTTTTTCTGCAATTTGCAGGGTTTCAAAGTGGAAAGGGATTTTTATAGAAAATTTCAAAATTGTTGTCCTCTTTTGAGACCACTGCATCAGAAAGGGTTAAATAGTGAACAGAAAAAACTGAATTTTGGTCCAATTATTACTGTGGATGAAAAATAAAAATCAATAATAAATAAAATATCACCATGTATCATTTAATACTGTGCTTGAAAGTCTACTCACCTTTGGAATGCTCTCTAATATACAATCTCCCAAGTAAGCCATGAGGTTTTCTGTTGTAACAAAATCAACCAATGAGGGAACTGTGATTCTGCCTTTCATGATCAGCACATTTGTTATGGCAATCAATGGACAGGGACCATTTTCATTCTGAAATTATCAAAATATAATACAAGTAAAAATCAAATAAAATTTCAATCTTGACAAAAAAATAAAACCATTTAATATTGATTCAATAGTAAACAAGAACCATATCATGATAGGATGCTGAAAATCCAAATTTCTGGACTGTAATTTTTATTACATTTTTCCTTAATAAAATTGCCTTGTATTTCAAAAGTATATTATTCTTTATATTTAGTTCATAAATATTTTTTAAATAGTTGTTACATGTTTGAAATAATTTCTTTTTAATTTGTTTTTTTTTTAAAAAGAAAGAGTTTAATGACTGGTATGTTGTTATATATATAAATATAATTCTATGACTGTAGGCCTCATTGTCTAATATACAAATGTTAAGTATATATATATAGTTTTAAAAAAATCATTAAAATAAAAAAAAATCTTGATTTAAATAAAAAAACAGATTTAAATCAAATAAATCGATTTTTTTTTTTAAACTTTAAAAAATCAACAACCGTGGTTTCTCATTTCTTCTTATTAAGATCAAGGTATCAAACAAATGTATTTTACAAAAATGCATCAAAGTGGTAACATTTTTTTTAATATAAAAATAATAAATCAACTTTATTAATATTCAATTTTTTTCATTTAAAATTTGAGAAATATTTTATTAACTTTACTATTATGCATGTGTTACGAGTTATTATCAAGTGAATCAATTGATCTTAAAAGGGGAACTTCCAACATCTAGTAGAGAACTGCTATATTGATGTTAAAAGGGCTCTTCTGCGAAGAAACCTTCATCTAACATCACATGGAAACTTTGATGCTGTACCAAAATGTGGCTGTGAATGGTAGAAGCCCCATTTTTATACCAAAGATGCCTTCATCAAATTAAAAATGAAACTAAAAATGTAATTTCGCCCAGAATGCAGAAGTCCCCTTTAACATCAATCAATTCAAGTGTTTATTTACTTTTATTTTACTTTAAAATTTGAGAAATATTTTTTTTTAAATTAAAAGTGAAATGCTTTTAAGAAGCGAGTATTTGGCCAAATATTCAGTATACGGCTATCCTTAATATCAATGCATCATGTCTACTATCTCACAAATCAGTAATTGGGGTTCTTAGAATCTTTCTGCTTAGGGTTGCAAATGAAATTTATTTGATTACCCTATTTGGCGAGTTATCACCAAGAAAAAATTCACATTTGGTAGTCTGGCTGAGTAATTATTCATACGGATAGTTAAGATATAGTACCCATTCATCGTAGATATAGTTAATACAAAAATTTCAAATGTAAAAAATTTTGATTTCTATTCAATATTATTATTATTTATTTATCAAACACTTCTCTTGAATTTATTGGTAACTCAATTTACAAGCATATAGCTGTAACAACTGTTCCAAAGCTTCACCGTATTTCATTTATATGCTTTTTAATGCTGCAAAAAGTAAGCTTACGAAAAAAGACAACAGCCTAGGCAACAGTAGTGATAATTAAGGATTAAAAGTAGGGATGTAACGAATGGTGATTTGAAAATCAGGCTGAATACCGAATATTTGGCGGCCGAATATCTCCTTTTTAAAAGATTACACTTTTGATGGTAAATAAAATATTGCTCAAATTTTTAAAAAATTAAAGATTAATAAAATTGATCTTTATTTTTTATTGATTTTATCAAACATTACACCTTGATGTATTTTTTGTAGTATATTTTAAACACTTTAATTCTAAGAATAAGACAATGTGGCTTTCACAAATCTAAATAAATTATAATAGTACAATTTTATCTCTAGATACACACATTAGATTATATTTTAAAAATTTTGGAAAATTTATTTAAAACCTAAAAAAAATTAAAAATTTACTTGTCATCATTTATGTCGTTCACTTAACTATAACAAATTTTTCTCGAAGTCAGAATGTTAAGTAATTTCCTTTAAAATATATTAATTCTTCTTCACTTCTATTTACCACCCAGTAAAACATTTCTCCTTTTCTTTAACCCTCCAACTGCGGATACTTTCTTTATATGTGGTTTATAAACTACACCCACAGTCAAAGGGTTAATAGTTATTTAACGTGATAATGCTTACTCTCCCCCTTAAAATTGAGTAAATGTTAAGAGATGTTTGATAATAAGTGTATTGAAATGTAATTCTGCAATCTTCTTTGTTAAATATATATTTTTAAAAAATATTATCCTGAATTTATTCTTCTGAATATCTGTTTAGCATTGGGCAAGATTGCTCTTGCATCATAATTACAGGCTTTACAATGATAAATGACAAGTAAAACCATTAAATACATTTACGTAGTATGTAACTTAAAATTGAGTAACTGTTAGGAGTTTCTTTGGATAAAAAATGCAATGAAATATAATTCTGAAATATTTTTTGTTTTATTATTTAATATTATATTTAAAAGAATTATTATCTTGAAAATATTCAGCCTAATATCTGCTTAGTATTCATCCAGCTGAATATTTGGCAAAAGGGCCAAATACTGAATAGTTGCCAAATATCCATTCCATCCCTAGTTAAAAGTGGGGGGGAGGGCAAAAATTCTATAGACTATTAAAAAAACCAGGGATTATACGACACAGACAACAAAATTTAAAAATTTAGCTACAAAATTAACTATTTTCCCAGACTCTATTGAATTTTTATAATTCTTAGTTTTGGACACCTAAAATGAAATAAAATTTTAATTTTTGCAACAAAAAGTGTGTGGAGGGGGCCACAACTCACCACCACTGATAGGAAAGCATACATTTAGAAGCTGGCACTCAATCCAACTTCATGACCAATTAATTATTCAAATTTATCTCAGCTATAGCTGGTTCAGAGATTTTCATACAGTTAAATCATTAATGATTTTTATCTCAACAAAATACACAAACTCAGATTTTTTTAGATAAATTAAACTTCTGAAATCAGCATTTCACATTTTCAAGAACATTAGGTTTTCATAATCAATGCATTCATAAGACATGAGTGTAGAATAGAATGAAAATAAAACTAGTAAAAAATTCATAAGCCATTATATGACATGCATAACATATAGGGTTGCCATGTGTCCTGTATTTCACTAGTCAGTGCGGTTTTACTATTTTTCCTGTTTTCTCCCTAAACTCAGTCAGTAGAGACAACTGAAGCAAGTTTGATTTGGCATAATAATTTTTAAATGACTTGCATCCAATTTTATAATTATGTGAAAGAAGAAGGCCCAACCAAAGTGTACAGTACGGCACTAAACTTGAATTTTTGGGGCAATAAATCACTAAATATGGTAACCTAATGGCAGACAGTAACATGGCGGGCGTTTGGCGAATTTTCCCTGATTTGGTGCCATCTTGGAAAGGGATGTACCATACACTTTGGTTTTACCAAGAAAATGACATAATTAAGAAAGCAAAATCAAATTTAAAATATGACTGAGCTAAACAGGATTAGCCTTGCATCTTTATTTTTCTACATGTTCATTTTATGAGATTGTTTAACTTTATTGATTTTTTATCAGAGTAAAATAAATCAATACCTATCAATTTTTTTCATGTTTTAATTATTTAGCACTTAAACATCCCATATCAATGTTTGAGAATTATGGCGACCTTAATAATAAACCTCAAGTATTAACATAAGCAATTACTTATTAATATATCATACAAACAATATAGATCTGAACCTCAAGAATCGTAAAATCCTTGGCAGAACAGCCATCTGTCTAATTCTTCGGCTTTAACCCTTTTTCACTCCGAAAGACAATAAGATGTATACCTAATTATACATGCGCGAGTGTAAGCATTGATTTAGCACCTTTGGAATTTGAAGTCATTTGTTTGTTAGTTATTAATTTAATTTTTAAAAATGAATCTCTGTGTTTTTGATATATGGTTATTAAAATAAGCATTATCCAACAAGAATGTATAAAAGATGCATTGTTCAGAATGTTGAGACTGACGCGACATAAGAGTACAAAGGGTTAAATAAGCAAAAATGATTCAATATACATATAATTATTTATTTTTTTACTATCACAATAGCTTAATAACTATTTTATTTTCTTACTCATGTATATTAGGTACAATTGGAATCATGAAAATATTTTTCACTTTTAGGTGGCATCATGGAATATTTCATAACCCAAAAAAGAATCACAAAAAAATGTTTAATAAAAACAATTTTTAAAAATATACATTTTTAGTATATTAAAAACCTTGGTAAAACCAAAGTGTACGGTACATCTCTTGCCAAGCTGGCACCAAATCATGAAAAACTCGCCAAACTTCCGCCATGTTACCACGTTACTGTCCGCCATTGGCTTACCACATTTAGCGATATTTCACCAAAAAAAATTCAAGTTTGGCGCCGTACCGTACACTTTGGTTGAACCTTTATAAGTATACCAATTTAATTTGCTTACTAATTTTCTACTTTTAGTCCTTAATTTAAAATTCATTATTATGAATAATTGAGAATCTTGAAATCAAATTTTTCTCCAACTCAACACCAGGTGACACAACTCAGTGGAATTAAAATTTATTTAAGTTAATTGATAAAATGATACAATATCTGGTTAGTCTATTGTAATCGAGAAAACACAAGCATACAAAATTTCACGACTCTAGCATAGCAGGGAGTGAAAATTGGTAACAGAATTACATCTTTACAGACATGAAAGAAGTCAGGTTAAATAAAATTTTTCAAAAAGATGGCTTAACTGAAGAACACGGTGCGATCTAGCAAGCTGAATTTTTTTGTCGCCAAATTGATTTCTCCCCAAATGTGGTAGCCTTATCCATTTTTGTAGGCAACCCTAAAACATTGCCAGAATTTGCATACGGTTCTATCTTTCTTTCTCCTTCCATCAATTGGACTATGTGGTTGTTTCTTTTTAGCCCTAACACATATTTTCTTCTTCTCCCGTTTGGTTCATTCCGTTATGTCTTCTCGTTATAAACATCGCACAGCCGAAAGCCAAGCTGGTCTGTTTGATTTAGAGTATTTGTATGGGTTGAAGAAAGATGCGATAGATTGGTGTAAGGAAATGAATCTGATTGCGAAATATGTATGTCCGATATGTGGAGTAAAAATGGTTTTCACCGAAAGGGACAATTCGGATGGCTATAGCTGCGTTTGTAGAAAGTTTGGTGTGAATGCTCATCATGTTGGAAGGACAGAGAAAGAGCAGCTAGTTCAATGAAAGTAAGTCGAGTATACTTGAGATTTTGATCCTCACATATTTGTGGGCTGTAGCCTCCTCCCTCCCCCCCACACTTTATGCCAAAAAATTATATTCTTTCAGTACAAAATTTATGTTTTTAATGTATCAAGTGATCTTGCAATTCCCTTGAAACTTGCCTAAATTCATGCAAAATTTCATACAATCTTATGCACTATTTGCCACTTTCTTCAAAGGCGGTCATTAGAATCGCTGCCACCTTGAAACCATTCAACATGGCAGATATTTGGCGACTTTTTGGATGGTTGGCATGATTTTGCAAGTTTGGCGAGGGACTGCACCGTGTTCTTAAGTCTTACCAAAAAGATTAAGAAACAAATTTTACCTGAGTGATGATTGGGCTCTTGCATCCATTTCTCGAAATCCACTTTATTTGATATATTGAATCACTTTTATCATCTATCACAGAGCTTTTAGCTTTAACAGGGCTTTCAATGGAGCTCTCTTCAATATTATCACCAGAAGTTGAAGGAAGTATTGAAGGTTCACTTAAGTCTGGAATAGAGTCAACATTTTCATTCATAGCTAAAGGCAGTTCTGTTGTGTTCTCTTCAACGGACATTTCCAAGTCAACTGAAACAACACTCTTCACTTGATCTTCAATGGAGGCAGCCATGAGGAATATTTAATTATGCGAGTAATAATGCTAAATGTCAAAGGGTTCATTCACATCACTAACACGAATTATGAAACATTAAGACGTTCACTCGTAGATTCTATTAACATCTGAAAAATATATATTCCTTTAATTAAAAAATGAAGCAAAAGTACCTAAAACATGAATGTAATGAGCTGTTTATGTTTGACAAGCAATGACTAATCAGTTTTCCCAATGATCAAAGGTCAATGACATTTTAGAAAAATATACATCAAGTGTATGTCAAATTTTGATTAATTCATTAAGATCTATTACAATTTAGAATAGGATTGCAAAATCACGTAACATTCAGCAGATGAGGAAAAACGATTAGTCATCAAACTAAAAAAATATTTTTAGATTTAAAATCTCTATAAAAAGGCAAAAATACCTTGCTTTCCTTAATTATTATTCGAAATTCAGTGAAGAAATGCAAAATTTTTATGCAAGAGCCTCATATAAAAGAAAACGTCAAAAATTTTTCATCAATATTTTTCTGGGACAACAGATGGTTTCGCAATACGCCTACATATAAATCGTAATTTTAGAATAGTAAAATAAAAATATTCAAAAAGTCACATTATAACAATATCTTAAATGCCAGAATTGAAAAATTAACAAAATTCTAATGAGTTGCGTGTTAATTTTAGTAATGTTATGGAACTTAAGTGCCAAATTTAACTATATTTAAAAACATAAGAAACATTCGCTACAGTCACAGTCACATGCCGAGTGGCAACCTAACAAAAATAATGACAGCATAAAATATTGCCGATTAATAGGCATAATGGCTAATGAAATTCAAGATCATCTTTAGGAAGGAACTGCATTGCAGTATTGTGACATGATGCAATTACACGAGAACTACTGAAGGCAATCATTTAATTGAGAGCCTAGTCAAATTACGACACTCAGGTCACCCAAAATGTTTTCGCTCTTTTCTCGTCGTATCTAATGTCATATAGACGTACTGGCGCTGGGTCATTATCCTTTTGCTCTCTATCCGCCACACCACTGAACGAGGAATACACTTGACCAACATCACATTATGTACTCATTCCTCTCTCATCAATCCAATGTAAGAGCACATGACAGTTATTTCACAATTTGAAGAACACCAAATTCTCATAAGACCTAAGATTTTCGGTGGAAACTGGAATCAAATTTTCTGGTTTGTTTATTTTGGATTCACAGACCGTTTCCGGTAACACTCGAAATAGAATATGGAGGCCTTTCTAAAAGAAGGTGCTATTTTTTTCCACCCTTCTCTTGATCGAATCAGATCGGCAATAATTTAGCTCATCTTTTAATGGCAATTTTCGTTTCTTTTTTTATTGCGGATTGAAAAGAACTTTGGAATAAATAGGGGATAAAAGCCATTGTAGCTGAAAATCTCCAAAACCCCCTTTTTCAAATCAAATCCGGTAACACTCCGATTTAAGCAATTGCCATATCCGCTTGGATACTGTATTTAACGCCAAGCTAGAACCAGTTTTTTTTTTTTTCTTTAGTACACAAAGCGATGAATTCTATGTCCTCCGGGTTTGTTTAATTCTTCCCAGATAGCAAAGAAAGCTTGTCTAAAAGGTTTTGGAAACCTTGTCGTCGGCAAGGGTAAAGGCTTGTCACAAAGGTTTCCATGACAAGGGTTGAACCTTTTCGGCAAGGTAGCGGAAAGGTTAGCTAGTCAACAAGAAACAAGGTTGTCTGTAAGGTTTTCAGTAAGATTTCCCCAAGCTTTTATTACAAGCTTGTTTCAGGCTTTCCTCAAGCTTGCTTCAAGCCTTTCAAAAGGTTGTTTTAGACCTTTTCCTAAGCTTGTCTTTTACCTTTTTTCAAGCTTGTTTTAGACCTTTTCCTAAGCTTGTCTTTTACCTTTTTCTAACCTTGTCTCAGGTTTTCCTCAAGCTTGTTTCAAGCCTTTCAAAAGGTTGATTTAGACCTTTTTCTAAGCTTGTCTTTTACCTTTTTTCAGACTTTTTATACGCTTGTTTTAGACTTTTTTCCGCCTTTTCTTTTACCTTTTTAAAGGCTTTTTATAAGCTTGTTTTAGGCTTCCTTTTAACCATTTTTTTTTCAGCCTTTTATAAGCTTGTTTTAGGCTTCCTTTTAATCACTTTTTTTCAGCCTTTTATAAGCTTGTCTTTTCTTTTCGAGTCTACAAAGCATTGCTGAATTTTTTACTTTAAAATTGTCAGTAGTTTTTACAATATTCAATTACTTGCAAATTACTTAAAATTTTATAATATTCAAAATTAAACAATTTTAATAAAAATTAAGAAAATGTCTTATATTTTAAAATTTCTTTTAGATCAATCTAGAATTTCTTCACGAGATTTTGAAAAAATTTTAGAATTCACTAATGAAAATTTTTGTTAAAATATTTTTATAATTAATTTTCAGACAAGTTAATGAGATAGTTCTGCAAATTTATAATTAAAATACATCAAAATCATTTAATAATTTAGAGAAAAATTGAGGAAATTTTATTAGAACTTTGATTTTCAACTATTAGCACAGATCTCATATAGGAGAAAGGTTGATCAAACCAGGTTCCAAAATTGTTTAAATTTCTTTTTTATTGATAAATTAGTCCTTTAGTTCCAAAAATAAATATTCTCTAATGTAAAAGAACTATATTTTGAAGAATAAAATAAATATTTTTTGGAAGTTTGCAGGAACCTTGTTTTATCTGTAAATTAAGTTAATTGATCAGATTTATGCAAATTTTAAGAACAGAAATCATAAATTAAATTTTGATTATGCTTCTCTGCAGGCTTCATGTGCCCACCCCTTACATTCCAATTTTTCCTCCCATATTGTTTTTACACAGCAAAATATAAAGCTTTATCACCAGCTATTGTGTCATCCCATAATATATTCAGCCTGCATGTCATTTACACTTACCAAATTCTTTATAATTTCAAAGCACAGTGAACAATAAATAGTCACACAAAAAACATTTAATATTAATTTATTTTACATCAGTTACAATTGAGACAACATTTCAGTCCAATTAACAATAAATAGTCACACAATAAACATTTAATATTAATTTATTTTACATCATTTACAATTCAGGTAACATTTCAGTCCAATTTTTCCTTGCTCTTGTCTCTGATCTTTTCTTTCTGCAAAAAAGAAATGAATAGTTTTAAAAATATGGTATAAGGGCTAAAATATTTAGGTTTTTAACTGAATTTGCCAATCCTTTAAAAACTATCGAAGTTTAGACAACAAAGCAGTTAGTAATTTTGAATTATGCTCTCACAAAATATTTTGTTGATCATTTCACTTTTCAAGAGAATGTAATATTTTTTAAACAGGAAATATTACCATTTTCTGGTTATTCAGTAACAAATTTATTTTCAATCTTTTAAATCTAAGCACAAAAAGATATAATTAAAAATGTCACATATCACCACATAAGGGTAAAGGGAGTGAGAAATATAAGGAATGTGGAATCTCATGGAAGTACAGTCAATTCTGGATAATTCAAAATTTTTGCTCGGTCCCTAGAATTTTGTATTAAAATAATGTTAAAAAATCGTGGATAATTCGAATTTTTCGTGCGATTGCCCTTAAAATATTACGGTAAAAATTGTTCTTGAGACTTTTCTCAGTTAAGGTGCATTATTTATTTTAACGGTCTTTCTAAGGAAAAGAAAAGCGAGGGTTGGAATGTCACTATGCTTTGATTTCCGAGGATTTTTCTGTCGTCCCTCTAATGTTACCCTCTCCCCTCCCTACTCCATTCACTATTGATTGATCATCCAAAACCTGTCTGCATTTTCAGATTGCATTCACAGAAGCAATTAAAAATATCTGCCTTTTTTTTTTTAAAGTGATGAATAATTAAGCTAGTAAAAAAATGTTCAATTTGATTTTTAAAAATGTAGCAGTATTCTTAGATAAAGTTTATGTGTTAAATCTTTGATCGTGGTGGAGTTAATATTTTTTTATTTATCTCTTCTGTTTGTAATTCGAATTTTTGGATATATCGAACTTTTCTCTGGTCCCTTCAAGTTCGAATTATCCAAGTTTGACTGTAAATAGTGTTATTAATGTTTACCTCTAGCTCTTTCGAAATTTTGACTCATTGCTTCACTTACAATGTTAAGTTTTACATCCTTAAAATTTTGGAAGCAAATTTCCGAGAGAAAAAAAAAAGACATGTATTACACATCATAAAGTAGAGATGGGAAAATTTGTTCTTTTCTGTGAACACTTAATATCTGCTCTTGTTCCCTTTTAAACAATTTGAATTGTTCTTTAACGGTTCTTTTCGAAACAGTTGTTATTTTCCAATTTTTGTTAAGAAAACAACCATGCACAGTTAAATAAAAGCCATACTTTTGGGTAATCAAACATGGTATAACATTCATGAACTGTAATTATTAATAGGTTCAATTTAAATTTGTAATGTAAGATCTCTAACCATTAATTTAAAACAAAAATTTTAAATTTATTCCTGACAAAAACCTAGTTTAAAAAAAGTGAGGAAATTTTTAAGTGAATAAAAAAGGAAATAAATATTAATACTGATTGATTTTTCTCAAAAACTAAAGTCATTAAACCAAATGAAATTCTTAAATTGGTTGAAAATATTATTACAACTGACAACATAAAAAATTGAAACAAAAATAAAGAAACTCACCTAAGATTAATTTGTAGGCCTCTGTTTTTTTCAAATGGAAGTTTCTTCATAAATTTAACTGAAACAGAGAAATCAGGGTTGGCAAATATTAAACAGAGTAATGAATAACAGCCATTTGATTACTGAAAAGTGAAAAATGAGGAAATGCACATGAAACAGAAAAATGGGAAATATTTAAAAGAACGTGTGTAAAAAACTACAAAAGATGGCTATTATGCAAGCAAATATTATTAACTAACAATCGTTAAGTTTAAATGCTGTTTTACAGGAGGAAAATATTAATTTTAAATAATGTATTTTAAACCAGCAACATTACAGAAATAAAAATAATATTAAATAAAAATCATTAACTAGTTCATGGAAAATAAAATATAAGTGTCATATCATAAAATGCTTTTTTAAAAGATGCTATTTCAACATAATTTTAAAAATGTAACTTTAAAAATAAATTAAGACAGCAAAAATATACTTTCCTATAAATTGACCATATTTCTTAATTAAAAGTTTATAAACAGTATAATATTAAATTATTGGGATAAAAATTATCTAGTCCACCCTCCTTTATTATTCATGTTAAGCTTTATGGTTTTTCTTGGATTTTTTATTTTTCGTATTGATTTTTTAATTTTTTTTTAAACATTTATTAAAGGTATGTTAGAAAAATATAAGGCAAAAAACTTTGTACATTTGAATATATACTTTATATTCACTTGTATACTGAATTATTTTAAATAATATTTCAATATCTTGTTTCATTTATATTTGCTGTTTAGAATAATTTTATTCTTTCATTATTTTCTTAATATATAATAAGGTCAGTAAGATACTCTTAGATAGAAGAGGCTTAAACCTTAAATAATGAAAATACTAATTTTTAATGACTAATTTTAATTACCCTTGAAGAAACAAAATTAGTAAGTTAATGATTCTTTATAGTGCTTTTTAAAAAATTTTAAGCTATTAAATATGTGATCGACACAATAAACTTCAACTGAAATATCAACAAAGCTTATTTTTATCCACATTTTTTTTAATAATCAGCAAATATTCTGTACAACGTTATATATTATTAAGAACAGGAATATTCAAATTGATCTGTCGGCAATGACTTTAACACGTTTATTACTGAATATAGTATATGATTCAAGGCTGTAACCAGGATTCTTTTTCGAGGGAAGCAAAAATAAAAAACAGCATTACCAAAACTTACTGACCAAAATATTAATTTCTTCTTATTTAACAGTTTTGAAAAATCTGTTTGATTGCTAGATAAATTACAAAAC
Source organism: Araneus ventricosus (assembly GCA_013235015.1). NCBI lineage: Eukaryota > Metazoa > Arthropoda > Arachnida > Araneae > Araneidae > Araneus > Araneus ventricosus. The sequence continues at coordinate 1,670 of BGPR01017616.1, read as the reverse complement.
TCTTCTAGATTTCAAGTAAAAAGAGCAAGATTAATAATGTAACATGACTATACAGATATAGGGTAGATGCTCCAGTTTTGGCCACATTGGATCTGTTTTTCCAATAATTAACCAGTAATTTCAAATTAATTAATAAGAAGCATGCCAATACTCTTTAAACAATCCTTATTTTACTATTTTCAATCTGATTGGTTCATTTTTCTTAAACATGCGACTTGTAAAAAAATTAAATACAAGATCATGTATTATATATTCACAACTGTTAAGGTTTTTGTTAAGGAACAAGTATTTGCAGTCTTTCATCATGAAGCTCTCAGAATTAAATGATTAATCTAATACTGATTACCATTAGGGTTTATGAGGTAAGCTTCCTTTTTATTCTGTATTCATATCAAAATTAATTTTTTTTAAGATTAAATGGGTGGTGGCCAAAACTAGTACTTTAAATTTACTATATGTACCAGTTTTGGCCATGCAGGTGACCAAAAGTGGAACACTACATGTTCCAGTTTTGGTCACATAACTTCATTATTGTGTTTTTAGGCATTACATAAATTTAAGAATATCTGGATGAAATAAAATCAACTAATTTAGCTTTGTTTCTAAAATAAAAGCATCTGATTTAGTTTTGTTTCTAAAATGAAAAGTAACTGATTTAGTTTTGTTTGTTTTCATTTTACATAGTAATGACTCCAATTAAAAATAAGAAGGCAGGTAGCATTTCCATACAAAAAATTTGCTACTCACCATCTAAAGTTGGTAATGCAGTTAAGGCCATTCAAAATGGAATGTCAGAAACAAATCCATTTTGAATGTTTACTTCACATTTATGTTAGAAAATTTCAACTTCAGGAACCTGAATCGAGTGATGAGGAATATTCTTTTATATGCATGGATTGCTCCGATTTTAAAAATGATTCTGATGAATTTGATTAATGTTGCAATTAAATATTATAAAAATGCATATTTGTGGATATTGTTGAGTATAATAATGCTAATTCTTGATTTGTAAGATTTTTAACAAAATCTGCGCTTTTGCAATGTAAGTTTATTCCTCTCCCCATTTTTTTTGTTTCATATTTGATAAAAAAATTATGCGAGTATATATAGTTTGTATTTTATCAACCAAATTAAATTGTTTTCTGCATTCCTGTTTCTTTGTTTAAAAACTGAAATCTGCAGCTAAAATCATCTTAGGAAAATTTTATTACATATCTTCATAAATTCATCAAAAAAATCACATTTAAAATAACAGAAAATAATGTACTAAAATATATATTGCATAAAAATGATTTATTTTTACTTAAAACTCACTAAAATGTCTGTTAAAAATATAATATTAGTGTGGCCAAAACTGGTGCAAATGGGGTTAATTTATTTCAAAATTCATAACTCTAAATCTAAAATATTCTTCAAAAACTAGCAGAAAGCCAATGTAATTTGCTAAAGAATAGTATCAGTTTGATTTAATATGCTTCAAACAGTACTTTCACTGTGAAATTCCCATATGATTTTAGAACAGTTTAGTTCATACGAAAAATACAAAATAAATTTTTAAAAAAATATTGGGATAATGCATAACATGTATCGAACTAAAACCAGTACGAATGATATGGCAGTATATCATCACTAAGGAGCCATTTCGAAATAACATAATCGCAAACATAGAA
>BGPR01017615.1:18648-32211 GCA_013235015.1 Araneus ventricosus | reverse complement strand
CCTACAAAAGGCGATAAATACGAATTATTTACATTAGTTATTTTTTTGTGTATACAAAGATTGAGTTAGTACTGTTGCTCTTCTTCGTTATAAAATTGTTTCCTTGCTTGTCCTATTTTAACGCCTCTTTCGAAGTGCCGCCCGGGATGGTCAGCCCTCTTCCCCCACCCCCCTTTTAGCCACGCCACTGTTGGCGTTGTGAGGGGCAAAGAAGTATCAATGTTCCAGAGAGCAGTCTTGATTGAGGGATCCTGCGAAAGATCTCGATTGGTGAGGAATCTGTTTATGGTGTTATCCCTCAGTGTCAACAAACAAGTATCCTCAGTCAAAGAACTTATAAGACATTCTTTGCCTCAGTCTCCTCCCAATGGGGAGAAGACTTGACCCTATTGAGAACTTGAAACATAGCCTTGTCTGGGTATCTTGAAAGAAAACAACATTACTTAGCAAATATTTTGTTTCCTTCCTATTCTTCCATTTTTTGTGGTAATTTTAGCATTGAAAATGGTTATTATGAGACGTTTTAGAATTTGTTTTCTGAGTACATTCAGATCGCTTTACTTAAAAACGACGGGAAACAAATGGATTTTTAATTACTATTAATAAAATAAATACTACAGGAAATCATCACAGAAGTTTTTATTTATCAAATTAAATTATTTTAATTGAACACAGTTGATGGAAATAACATAATTTGTGAGATATGTTCTTTATCAACAAAGTAAAAAATATTTCGCTGTGTTAAAGATTTTAACTCAACTCAAATACATGTGTTACACCATTTGTTTGAAGCAGCATTCAAATCTCTTGCGCTATTGAACCTAAATATACCAAGTGAAATACATATAATCGCACCCCACCCCTTCAAAAATATCTATTTATCGCACAGCTTATAAATGCTACCCAAAGGCAATGAACGTAGTACTTAATTTACATGACATTCGAACTATTCTATTTCGATTTAACTAATTTGAACAAATATGGCAGAGCCTTCATTCATACGGTTCTAGAATTTCAATTCATCACGATCCCACAAACACAATGTTGGAACTATGTACAAGAAAACTAAAAAATTTTATATATTTAAGATTTTTTTAAAAGAATTTTAAGATTTTAGAACATAGGTAAGTAAAGACTTGCGTAAATAGCACGCATATGATAGCATGAGATATATAAAGCGATGAACAAGCAGAGGATCGACTTCTTTAGTTTTATGATGTTTTACTATTTATGCATTCTGACGTATACAATGTAAAGGGTGGTTATAAATTATTGGGCCCATTTCAAAAATTAATAAAAAAAAAACTGATAATGTTACAGCTACTGGTTTTTTTAATGAGAGTGGATTTAATTTTTTTTTAGGTGGGTAACGCGGCGCTACTGTGGTCTTGGTGGCCGAAAATTATTGGACATCTCCCATTTTTGTCTGCCATTATCTGCGAAACTGTTAAAGCTAGAAGAAAAATAAAAGCATGTATTTGTAGGGAATTTTACTCTCTTTAATTTTTTAAATCAATTGTAATTCGAGATGTTCAAGAAACACTAAAAAAGGAACCAGAAAACGCGCATCGGCTTCTGCTGATCGTTAGGCATTTCATGGAAATCTCTCGCTGTAGCTAATTTAGAAAGCTGTAATGATAGCCACTTATCTGAAAAAAAAAACCCTCTTTATTTGCTCTCTCATTTAAAAAAAACCCAGTTGTAACATTATTAGTTTTTTTATTTATTACTTTTTGAAATGGTTTCAATAATTTATGGTCATCCCGTAAATTTATTTAAATGTATGTTCTCCAGCTAAAACTAATAAGAATCATATTTCTTAAGGATTTATTTATCTTATAACATATCTGTTTTCAGAATGCTATATGCATTCGAACTGTATGATTTCAGTTTGTATGGAGGGAATCTACTTGGTAAATCGACGGCCAAGAGTATTTCGAGGTCAATTGATTTGTAATAAAAAAAATAACAATAATTCAGAAATTGCATTAAAAACAATTATGTGACTCAGTTTTCAACATCCTGACATGAACCGTACTGAATGAATATCTTTTATACCTTTTTATGTTGTATAGTTCACTGTATCGAGTGTTTTCTTCCCTTTCTTTAAAGATAAAAAAATAAGCTTCATTTTCAGTTTCTTTCTTCTCTCATTCAACAGTGATGCCAATTATTACTACTCGGTTTATACAATGCTATCTAAGTAACGTTCGTGTTCCACAGGCCATTACGATTGAAAGAAATTAAGTGAGGAAATATTGCATCATTAAACGTAAGGAAATCCTCAACACAGAATCAAGAACCTTTGGCATCCCTTTGGCATAACTTGGCGAGATTAAATGAATCAAGAATGAATGTCGCTATGGTAACCCTAATCCTACGTGTTTTCTCTCGCAGCCTGCCGCGGAAGGATACACTCGCCGAAATATTCTGGCATACAGCCAAATGTTTTTAACTACTTTATAAACACAATTGAGGAAATTAATGCTTTAGTTCGATACCAGAAGGCGATTAAATCAGTCAGCCGACAATCCATAACAAACCACAAAGCTTTGGCTTTACGAGATACATTTGGGATCTACTTTGTTTGGAACATTTATACAATTCGTCTGGGTGTTCGTACTAACCAAAACAAAGAAAATCGTTGTTTGTGTTGTCTTTCTCTACCGGCTTGAGCAGTAGAGAGACGATTGCGTTCAGTGTGCGTTGAAAGTGAATTACAATTCCATATCAACTCAGGGATTACGTTTAAAGGATTACCTCGAAAATGCCTAGCAAAGAGGATGTGTGTGTTGAAGACTCTTTACCTAATAATTTCCTATCTGCAGATGTGGAAGAACTTGTAGCTGCCATTAAGCACAATTTCCACCTGAAATCCAAACCCAGCCACAGTGTTTACTCTAAACACAGGCGGATGTCGCCATACGCAGCGCCGGTGCGTGCGGTTTGTAGAAACAAATTGAACAATTCCGATATTCCAATAGATCACTCTTCACCAAATTGTAAGTACTGTATACTAAGGTCTAAGTCATCGAAAGACAGTTGTTCAGATGACCCTTACGAAATACTTACGTTTCTAAGAAAAGGCATTTTAATCAGTGAAGCAGTGAAAAGGCTACAAAAAAGGGACTTGGAGAGTAGTAGGTGTAAAAAGACAGATTTCTACGATCTAGATGATGTAGAAGTTAGCGTCGAAAGTGTATGAAAGTGTGTCTTCGTTATCAGATCTAGTAAATGTGCGCATGAGTGGATGTTTTTTTGTTCCTTTTTTCCATTATGCATTTTTCTTCATCAGTACCTGCTGTTTGGATGTTTTTGTGAAGATGAAGGATCCATTCAAACCTCATCGTACCTGTGCTTTTTTTAATGCTCATAAGACTTGTTTATATTACCATTTGAACAGGGATCAAGTGCGTTTGGAACGTAAAGGATTTTTTTGTCCTTTTTTTTCTGGCATCGCCGGTCGTCAGGTTTTGAAAATATTCGCCGATACCGGATGTAAACTGAACAGCGTCTGAAGTGCCATGCTCAGTTTTTTTTTTATTTCGTTCAGTTTCGATTTTCCAACGAAAACTGTAAATTATGATTGGCTACTAAATTATTATGTGGAATAATTATGATTGTAGTGCGGGTAAGGCTTTATGCTTCTGTTGATGTATGAAGTTGATTTTCCTTTCTGGTTCAAAGAGAAGAAAATTGTTTTTGTGAATTGGAAAATTTTTGCTTGACAAAAATGTATTTTGTTACTGTTATTATGTCTTAGGGAAATCAAATTTAAAAATTTTATGTGAATGTTATCATGTACTTAAAAGTTTCAAAATTAATTTTTTTGCTTTGTTTTAAAGTAAATTTTTTTCCCATTCTTATTTTATTTTTGGTTAAACAAAAATGGAAAGTAAAAATATTGGGGGAAAGGAAAGTTAATTTTACTAGTTGTTTGAAAAAAAAAATTGGATTTGAAAATTTAAAAAAAAATCTATAATATTTTGTTTCTTTGAAAAAATATTGTTTTAAAGGAAAAACTGTGCTAGTCATTAAAAATGTTTTTATATGTGTATGAGTTTGGAAAACTATGTTCTGATAATACTTAACTGACCTACAGTTTAGTATGGTTTTCTAATAGTTCAAACACATGGAAATTACTGACGTATTATTAGCTAATTTTTATTGACATTTTTTTTTTTTTTAAATCTAAAGCATCTGGAATTTATTTCGATGAAGTATTTCTAAAATTATAAATTTTTAAAAATTTGTTTTGAACAGTGGGTACATATTTTTTCTGTTAACACATTCTGCCATTTGTAAACAAGCAACCTGTTTTTTTTTTTTTTTTGCTATTATGGATACTCAAATTTATTTTATGTATAATTATCTCTCTAAAACTTGAATATAAGATATTTCTTTGTTAATCTGTACATTTAAATGATTTATCTCTTAACTGTTAAGCAGCTAATAACTTAAATACTTTTAACTTAATCTCTTTTTAAGCAATATTAAATTCTAGTTAACTTCTAAAGGTTTAATTTTGCATGACCTCATTTCTTTTTAATTAAATTTCTTGATATAGTTTGATTTTGAGTTTTAAAGTATGTATTGGCAACATTATTTGAAGATATTGCCTTTAAAATTTCTTGATTTACATAAAAGCTTACAGTCTTTTAATTAATACATTTCATTATTAAAAGCTACACTTATAATTTGAGTATTTTGAATTGGCATGTTTAGTACAAATAAAAATTGATATGTTTTATTTGGCTGTGTGATGTGTTGGACCCACCAATTTTCTTGTGTTGAGACATGTGTAAGGAAATTTTGTGATAATATAAGGAACTTGCAAGACTAAATTTTATGATGTGAGAAAGTATTGGCTTGGGGAAACAAGCCATTTATGCATGTAAAAAAAGGAGTTTAACTCAAGTTCTGGAAAAAATAAATTTTTTTGACATATTTTCTGTTGTCTTTATTTTCTTAGTTCTAAAATATTTCCAAAATATTGAAATTAGATATAGATATGTTCTTTTATTGATCTCAAATTTCAGGTCTTGGAAAGAATGTGAAGGTTTTTTTTTACTGACTAGTTATTTTTAAATGTAACTTCAGAGATAATTTTATTTATAATTGTTATATCATGGAATAGAAAGATTAATTAAAATTTAATTGATATTTTTTAAAGTGTCAGAAATCAATTATAGAGTTTGAAAAATATTTGGAATATGTAGTTTCTACACTACTGGAGAATTATATTACTTCAAGGTAAGTAAAAATGTTGAGTAAGTTATGTAAATTATAAGATAATAATTTATAGTATTTTTTGATTTTCAGACTGTTTTAGTAAAATATGAATAAACTATAATTTTTCTGAAAGTTAAATTGTCCTTTTTTAGAACAAGATACAGAAACTTAAAATACTTCATTAACTTTTAAATACATTATTTTTCTTAATTTTTTTAAATGTAATAATTTTGGATTAAATCTAGCTGTTAATATTTCTAAAATTTATAAATCTGCTAATTCTAAAATATTTTGAAGTAATTTTGTATTCAATGCATTATTCAGTTCCTATTTATAAAAAAAGTATGAAAAAGAAGTTTGACTAAAATATGTTTATATGTTGGAAGTTATCTTGGTCAATTCCATAATTCTACAAGTTTTAGAATTATGTGTTAAATAGTAGGGAAGAGTGTCGTTTGTTCCTTTGACTGATTGTATGTTTGACCACTACAATCTGTGCTGGCAACTAGGGACAAAATTTGGACGTTTGTGTGTTTAGTATGAAGACAATCCATCAATTGCTTAGTTTATCTTGTTGTTGTTTGAAAATAATACTTACTGTGCTCAATAAAAATATTTATCTGATTTCTGCACTAAAAAGTAAATATTACAGACATTACTTTTTGCCTCATAACATTTTTTGAAACTATTAAGAAATATTAGGATATAGACAGACTAATAATCTTATTTTCTGCAAACTCTGGTTTTTCTATTCCTAACCAAAAATAAGTTATAGAGCTTTAAATGTAAAATTGCACCATGCTTTACCTTTGACCAGATCAGATGTGCTTCTAAATGCCTTGTATTTCGGGGAAATTAGGAATATAAATATTAACTAAATTATATAATTGAATACAGATTGATGGGCAAAATCAAAGTTTTAGTATAAAAGAGTTGAATTATGATGCTCGTTAAATAGTAGCATAATGAATATATTTTAAAATAAACAAAACTTTTAAAAATCATGGAATATTGTAAAAACTTTTTTATGTATAAAAACTTGAGTTTTAAACAAGAATAACTATCTTATTGTTTTATATGATTAAAAGTCATTTTTTTTATTTATGTTTGTTTTCATAATAAGTGCAGGTCAAATGTACAACACCCTCTGGTCAGAGGTACAACACTATGTTGTACCTTTGACCACCGTGTAAGATTTTTAAAAAAAATAAATAAAAATGTTAAAATTGGAAATTTTGGTATTTGAAAATATCTAAAAAGTGAAAAACAGAGCAAAGTTTAGGTTAGCACTCACAACAGAATAGTTAGCTTACAAATGAAGCGAATAAAAAATTAATATTGAAAATCGGTCAAAGGTGTACAACACTCCTCTATCTCTTTTATATACATGAAGGGATTTTTTTTAAAATTATGTGAGAATTGGCAAACTAGTGCTGAATGAACTGATAATTTGATACAGTAAGTGTAAGAAATTTTGAATCAAGTTGAATGATGTCTGATGAAAAAAAAAATCAAAAAATAATTGCATTTCAGTTTTAATTTGTGTATAATTATATTGATCATCTCTAAAAAAATCATTTAATTCAATTCAATTCTTCAAAATTTTTTTGGCATTTATTTTTCCATTTTTTAAAATAATTAAAAATTGAGAAAAATGTTCAAAGTGAAAATAGTTTTAAAAAGTTTGGAATATTGTACCAATTTACTCAGTGATATTTTGTAGAAATCGAAACATTCAAGATTGATTTGTGTGTGTGTGCTTATCTGCAATTCCCTTTGTTAAATATAAAATTAAGATTCTGAAGAAACTTCTAGCATACTTCCTATTCTGTTGCTAATGCCTTAAGAACTAGATATATCGAATTATAATCAAAGAAAATAAAGTCCTGTTTAGATTCTGGGCATGTTTATACTATGCTCAGTGTAAATAAGTCTTTTGCTATGTTTACAATATAGTCTTGACAGCTTTCAGTAGAATATTTTCTAAGTTCTGATCAACTTAAGATATGCGCGATGTGGACGTGAGCAAGGCAAAAATGGCTAACGATAGATAAACATCCTGTTGTCTTGAAATCCAAAGAAATGTTTTTCCTATTGTCTGGTAACTAAACGATTTTTGGAGAAAATTCCAAAGGTTACTTTTGCTTTTTGCTCATTTCTTTGAGCTTCCTTTTTATTGTTTTTAAATTAATTCTTTCCTGGTCTGAGGCATTGAACTTGCCTTACACGGCTTTTAACAGTAATTTAAATTTCTTTTGTGTAACCCAAAGAATGAGAGGATAACTTAAGTAATAACAGCAAAACAGAATAAAAACTGTTTCCCTGGTTACCATTCTGTGTTTTTGGCTTCCTTGATCAATCAACTGTCTGTTATTTGAGGCAAATTACAAATTTGGCATCATTAAGATGACTAGATGTCGCGGATTTTCGGCTCTTTGACCCAGATTTGAATTAAATGTCCCATATTTTACTGTAACTGTATAATCATATATAGTAAATCTCCTTTTATACGTTTCTCCTTTATAAGGCACTTCACCATAGTCCCGATTCATTTGTAACCAGTTTAAAGATCAAGTACTTCATTTATACGATGCAAAGCTTTGGTTATATGTCGTTTTCCTCTTTTCAAAAATTAGGAGATTTACTGTCTCAGTCATTATTTCTCCTCTCCAAAACTTCTCCTAGAAAGTAGAGGAGTTAACATACTTTATCTTCCAAATAAGGAGCCTACATCCATGCACTTAAATTGTATAAAATAAGAAATGTGTAATTAGTATTCAAAGATAATGCAATAAAGGTATTGATAAATATTTACTTTTAAAATTTAAGTATTGTTTCCATACTATCTTTAAAAAATTTATAATTATTACTTTTAAATTAGTTGGCAATAGTAGCATTAAATTATTTATAATCAAAGTTGTTTATTAAAATTTCGATTATACGTTTTTTATTTATGCGTCTATTTATTTCAGTCCCTTGAAAGACGTATAAACTTTGCTTTACTGTATTTAAAAAAGGAAAAAAGAGTGAGGTCTACGCCTACAGTATTATCACCCCAAAGAAGAAGTTTCCCTCTTTTTTTTTCTGATTCGAGGGAGTGGGAGAAAAAGCATTGAATGTTCGCCTGGAATGATTAGAATTGATAGAAATAATATGACCAGCGCTTGGTTTTTGAACTATCGTTACCAAAAAATTTTATTTTTTTTTCAATGAGTCATGTAATGAGGGATCGTGTATCACGGTTCTTTCCGTCTTGATCCCCACCCGTAATTTCTATAGCCTCCCGGATGGATCATAAATTGCGGGAATTTGGTCACTATATAGGGTTAATAAGCTGAGAATTAAAAGCCAAGTTAAATTAAGCAATTTTTTTGGTCATACAGATATGGACAAAGTTCACCGATAACAGAAAAGAAAGAAGTGAAGAAAATAAATTACCGATCTATTAAAATTTGTTGTGGCTGGTTTCTGTTTCATTTCCAAAAAGTATTATTACAATAGAAAAACTGATTCGATCATAATTCAAGGATGAACTAGCTGAAGGTTTGATCAGATATACACATTTAATCAACAAAAGATTAACTGAATCGTGGACTTTATTTGTTTATTTTTTGCTTAGGCTTAACTATTCGGAATAATGTGATGAAAGAGAAATAATCCTCGTGAAATCTGATTCTTAATTTCGAATAACATTACTAAATGCATTAATTTTGGTTTAAAATGCTGCGTTGAATATCGATGTCATATTGACATTGACAAAGAATAAAGAAAGCTCAAAAATTGTTCTCAAAATCAATTTTAGTTGAAGTAGTATTCTCAATCACTGAACTACATCAATGCGAATTTAATCAGATTACGAAGTTATTTGAACTGGATAATTACTACTTCTTTCTGTGTCAAAGGAATGTTTTCAAGGCACATGTAAATAAACCTTTGTTATTTTCTCTTTTTTTTCCTTTGATTTATTTACACAACACTGATTTCGAAGCTCATTTATGAATAAGAAATTATTTCCTTATAGACGACCGTTTATTACTTGAACGCAGAACGTTTTGAATTGAAGGAAAACTTTAAAAATTGAGAAGTAGTAAACAGAGGGTAGTTCGGTTTGATTTATTAATCAATTTCAAAGTTGCGAGCTTTAATATTCGCAAATTTGGAATTCTTGAGTCCCTTTTAACCAGAAGTATGTTTAAAGTAGGGATGTAGCTAATATTCGGTATTTGGCACATTTGCCGAATATTCGATCTGGCCGAATTCTAAACAGATATTCGATCGAATAAATTTAGGATAGTGATTATTTAAAAATATGCCTTTATATATAGCAGAATTTACAGCACATTTATTATAAAAAAAATCTAACATTTACTCAAATTTATTTTGCATACCACATAAATGTATTTTACCTCCCAGCAGGTGCGCGTATGCAAGAGATATTTATATTGTGCATCGTATTAAAATATTTATATCATTCTTTTATATATTTAAGGGCACTTTTTATTTATGTAATCATTGTTTAATATAAAGCTAATAAATATATACTGCATACATAAACGATGCATTTATTTTTGTAAAACAACACGATAAAAATATGTGAGACGATGCACGATATAAGTATCTCCTGCATATGCCCGCCCGTTGGAAGGTTAATAATGTTACACGTTATTTATCATTGTAAAGCCTGAAATTATGATGCAGGAACATTAATTTTTCAGCATTTTCCAGACAGCAGCCTATTCCGTTTGGTTTCACGTGTATTAATAGCTTCAGAAAATAAATGCTACTGTGTTTGCAGGAATTGAAAGATACTCTCTTGCTAAAATTGCAAATCTTGGAAATTGTTCTGCATTTTTTCCCCACCAATAAAGTGGACACTTCATCCTAGCTATTAGAAGTTCTTTTTCAAAATAGGAATTCGCTTCTAGTAATTTTAATTTATCCGCGGAATTTTCTTCCCAGTTTGTCATTATAATGTTTCTGTGAAATAATCCCAAAATGAACAGGGTTTCTCATTTCTATTTATTGGGATTAAGGTATCTAAAATGTTACAAAAATACATCAAGATGTTAACGCTTCTTTAACTTTACAAATAATAAAAAAATAACTTTTATCAATCTTTAATTTTTTATTTGAAATTTGAGAAATATTTTATTTATAATCAAAGGTGAAATGTTTTTAAAAAGTGAATATTCGGCCAAATTTCTATTCGTTACATCCCTAATTTAAAAGAAGGGGCAGATGAGTATGGTTTCTGAAAATGTCTGATATAATAACTAATCCGCAAAAGCATTTAAAATACGAAATTAATCAATAAATTTTTATTCTTTGAATTTTTTTGTAAATCATGTGAGAAATTTCACCATTCTAAAAGGGTTCCAGGTGAACAATAATAGATAGTCAAAACAAAAAAAGAAACTCCAAGGGATTTCAATTTGAACTCTGAACATCTCGGCAGAAAAAAAAAATTATTCCATATATTTACAGGTTTGCAAAACAAAATGTTAATAGATGTCATTTGCCATTTTAAAAGATTTTAATTTTTAAAAAACCTTCTAAGGGTGCATATTCTACATACGAAGGGACATATTTTAAGTGAGCCATACATTTTTATTATTATATTTTAGGCTAAAAAAGAGCTGCATTGTGCTAAACCGAAGTAATCAGACAGTTCCTTGAGAGAAGAATTTCTGAAAGCCCTTCTAATAGTTTGCTTCTGTGTTTGGATTCTTGAAAATGAGGCAATTTTCCTTATTAGTTTTATATTTTATTCTATGAATATCTAGAAACAAAAAAAAAAAACCGAAGTAAATTGTAGCACTTTATTACACAAAATTTTCTTTTTGTCCTTTGAGAAGAACAGACCCGACCTGAACATAAAAGAAAAAATTTCAGAAAGAAATAATACAATTATTTAATGGCATATTTTTCTTCTATTGTTGAAAACTAGAGAAAAAAAATTCTGTTTAATTTTTCATATGTTGTAGCTGCGTCGAATTAATTTTTACTTTCTTATTTTATTTCATGAAAATTTATGTGGAATCTATAAACAAAGTCTCCTTAATATTAGGTGTATTCGACAATATATCCCGTATACTGAACTGTTAGTATAATTTACTATTCTCTAATTTTTTGTCACCATGTTTAAATCCAGCAAACATGCTGTTGGGCGTCCCCTTATAATATCCGTCTCAGTATTTTAATTTTTGAATCAACCGTGGACTTTGTATGAGGAATAAGACAAAAAAAAAGTTTTGCAGATTTTATTTATTTATGTACGTATAGGCTAAAGGATATGTTTGTCAAAGTGCTGTCGACTTGACGTCACTCTAGCACATTAGTTCTAGCTCATGAATTTAAGCATGCTTATTGTGGGAAACATCTCGATTTAAATTTTATTGATGTCTCATCAGAATGTTTCAATTTCTTTCTTTCTTTCTGGAAATGAACCAGATTCGGCTATATTTCAATTTTTATAAAAAAAAGCCCCTACTATTTCCATGGGGGGGAGGTGCCTTTTTTATAGTAACGAATAAAAAACAAACATTCAGTTGAAAAATTTTATTCTTTTTCTTTCTTTATAATTTGAAGTTTTATTTCTTTAACAATGGATCTGATAACTGAAATCTCGACTAATAATAAAGGAGAATGGCTCTGTGAGTTGGCGCTCTACAGGCCAGGCCGCTGGATCTAGAGCGACGAAATTTGGCACAAACTTATTTTGGAGGTTGGAAATGTGCACTTCGGAGCCCTTTTTTGGAAATTTTAATTAATTAAAAATTTAGCAAAATGTTGGCGTTTTTTTCAATAACGTTCGAAAATATTACAGCACAAATATCATTTTCACAACATCTGAAAGCGCAAAAAATTGCATTTTCAATGATATCAATTAAGTTGACGTACATGTTTTTCTCTAATTTTAATGAATTTTTAAAAATAATTTTTGGCATAATTTACAACAATATTTTTCATTGTTGCTACGCAATTCAAATCGTTTTCTTTGTTTAAACAAATGCTTATTTGCGTGTTTCTCTTCCATTGTTGAAGGCTAAAGTAATGATATGTTAATGATATCATTTCATATTAGTTAATGATATGTTTTAATCAACGTATTTTCATCCAGCTAACATGTTGCTGGACGTAAAATGTGCCACTACATTTTAAAGTTAAAAATCAAATGCATACTGTGCAACAGGAATAAGAGAGTGAAGTTGATGCCGACAACGGGCATGCATGTAACGTAATTGTAACGGGCGTTCATGCAGACAACGAACAGAATAGGTACAAAGCTCTGAAAGAACTTGGGTTAAATGTCCATCAAAATTTGAAATATAAAATTACTTTGTTAAGAGAATCATGAATATCAATTTATACATAAGAGATTCAGTTGAAATTCTATTCCCGGCGAACAAGCTGGCGCCGAAGTACGTAATATTTTTCGCATCTACTTATTTTGATTAGAAACTGTTGTTAAATTGTAAAAAAAAAAACCAGTGCCACAAAAAAGTAAAAGAAATTTTCCAAAAGGTCACACTAAGAAAACGCATTCTTCGTTTAAATTATTGAACAAGCCAGAGAATATTCAGATTAGCTGTCTTTGTTTTGTAATAAGTAAGAAACTGCAGACAGAATTGAAAACAAAACTGACGCGAGATGTCTATTTAAAAAAAAATTCATCCGTGGGGAAAAGAAGCAATCAGTAGAGTAAATATTTCCTTTTTATTATTGGAGCTTCTATTTATAGCTTATTGTTAAAAGTAATTACAATAATAATAGTTACTTATTGTATTGCAATAACTTCCACCATTTAGCATTATCTTATTGCTACCTCCAACTTCAGATATATTTTAACCAAAAGTTTGGCACAGTTTAGCTAAAAATAACTCTTACGTTATTAACCCTCGCCAACAACCTTTTACCATTCAGCATTGTCTCTATTATATGAAACAACAAAAAATAACTGTAACAGGCTCGATTCAAGTGACGTTATAGGTCTATAATAACAGCATATTTCGTCTAACATAGCGGTTCCCAACCTTTTTGGTTGTGTAAAAAATATTTTCAGGCCCACTAACTAAATATACAAGTAAAAAAAAAAAAATTCAAACACATATAATACCTTTATATATATGCATTTTATATGCACGTAAATGTCAGCAATTAATAAAGCCTACTGTAAGAGAATTAAAAAATACTATATTGTTTATAAAGCAAAAAACGAGTGGCTACTCTTGAAGTTGTGAACCTTAAGATTTACATACAACCCTTTTTATTATTATTATTATTATTTCTACTAAACGAATGTGAACCTTAAGATTTACATACAGCTTCTTC
>BGPR01017615.1:0-14895 GCA_013235015.1 Araneus ventricosus | reverse complement strand
ATTTTGTATCGTAGTGACGAATGTCAAACCTCATGGCTTATGTAAACGAAAACACTTTAACTTTACAGACTTTCCTCACCTGACAATAAGAATCATAAAGAGCACTACAGTACTTTCGATAATTTAATAAAAAAATACAATGAAATAACTAGCCAAAAAATGTTTTCGACCGCGCCAAAACTACAAGTGCAAGTGGACTGACTAGAAAATTAGGGAAAAATTCGAGCCTGTCGAGCCAGAAAGCAATGTTGTCACGATTTTTTTATTATTTTTTAAATGAAAATTAAGAACAAACAGTTGTAGTGATTTTAAATAAAATCTAGAATTTCGGTTTAGCTCTGGGAGGGCTGCCAACCAACAGTCCCCCCCCCCCCTCTCTCTCTTTTTCTGTAGTCCTTTTCAAACGTTGCTAAATAGACTTTCAAAAGTAGCCTTGCGTGTTTCATTTTCGTATAGGAACTACATTACAAGGCTAGACTTTTGCCTCGAAATTCTAGTTAATGAAGTTATGTAAGCGATATTTTCCTACAAACAGTTCTTATATAGCAAAAAGTTGTATATTAAAAACGATCAACTAAGAAAGAATTCGAAGTGCGTTTATGATTTGTTAGTAAACAAGTCTTTTCCTGAATCAACATGAGCAGAACAGAGATGATATCAACAAACCCGATGAAGGATATAGATTGCAAGGAAAAGATCACCACTTCCTGATATGATGTGCCCGATTTCTGCTCCCCCTTTCCCTTTTGTGTGAGGCCGAAAACCCACATCCTGTCTCTGACAAGCAGTAAATCGAGAAAGCAAACAATGGAATTCTGCGCATGCGCTTGGAAAGGGGAATTTCCTTTGTCTTGCATTGTGCCATTTATTTTATGTTGGATATTAAAAAAACACAAAAAATGTTCTTTGCACTGTACTTTCCTAATCAGAGAAATTCACTTCCCTAGACATGTAAAATATAATTTTATTTTGAATGTATAATGTGTTCGAAATTTCGTAATTAAGAATAATAATTCTTGTTACAATATTTTTTGTAGCGAAATTCTATTAAATATTGGGCACCACTCGATATAAACTTCGCAGCATTTGGTTTACGTAAATCTGATTTCAAATTAGAATAATATTGGGTGATTCAAATAGAATAAGTTATCGGCCATGTTTTAAATTTCAAATGATACTTATTTTAATATTCTGTTAGAACACAGAATTCGATTTCATTCTAGAAAAAAATTATGAGTAAGTAAATATTTGGTTCACAAGAATCTGATTTGAAATTAGGATAATACTGTCTGATAAAGATAGCATAAATTATCGTCTGCGTACTCGTTCAACATTTGTTCCCCCGAACAGATTCAGTTTCTAGCGTACAACCGAATACTACTCGTTAGGAAAGGCACTGGTTGGAACCGGTTGGAAGTGTTCCAAACTCCGCCCTCCGCTCCTGACGTCACCGAAAGGGGGGAAAGACCACCGCAAACGCAGACAGCGCGTCGCTCCCGAACATTTGACCTGGTTTTGTGGGTGTCAATAAAAGAAGTGTTTTGTTTTGCCTGCAACTCGAAATAGTACAACCGAGGAGAAATCTGATTCGCAGCATTTTACTCGCGCGATTTTATTCCCCTTTGTTTCGTGTTCGCGGAATTTGTTAACTGGAGCGAGAGACACGCGATAGTGAAATGTTTTGCTTCTCGTCAAAATTCTCGCACCAATATTTATCTAATTTTAAATGCTGCTTGCTGCCTCGGAAGCCTTTTCTTTTTCATGTAACTCTTTCGCTCCTCGAAGTCTGCGGTTTTATTTAGTTGAGTTGGGTTGAAGCCTTACCAATGGAATTTTCTTTATTTCATTTTTTTTATTTGTTTGTTATACGTTGCTGAGTTGGGGAGGGAGGCTGGTTTATTTTGGGATACACAAATGCTGTCCCCACTCCGACCAGAATGTATACTTTTAGAATTTTGTCGATATCTATTTCCGTTCAGAAAGACCTTTTAATTCACCTGTTGAGAGCAGAAGTATTTTTAAACTTATAAAATTATTTTTGACGTTTCTTTTTCTCAGTCGTATTCGCTAAGCAACAATTGGTTTGAAAGATCTTCTTCGTATTTTAACTTGTTTGCATTTTGACTGGCCAAATATAAATAAATGAATATACACATATAGATAAATGAAATAGAAATAATGATAAAAGAAATGGACGCAGTTATACAATTTGGAACCAAATCCAAAGCTCGCATTTTGATATACAAATATTTTCGTAAAACTTTAAAAAAAATATTCAAGTGCTGCAAAGTTCCAAAATTTATTTTCTATTAGTAGTCTGTTTTGGAAGTTAATTCAGTCTTGTATAATAAACTACTCACCCTTTAAAATAGTCGATCCTAAATTAATCAAGTTATTTTTGACTCTCGATTTTTAATTTCATATATGCATCCAATTATTGCTGATGTAACAATTCTAAAAATTGTGAGACTGATAGTTTATTAAACGATTGCTTAAATTTTTATTAAGTTAGTTGGTTGATTATTTTGGCTATTTGATTATTAAATAAAATAAAAAAATTCAACAAGAATGGAAGATTAACTTTGAACCTGACGACAATAATGCATGTTTGAAAGTAATTAATTACTTTCAGATAACATATACAGTGGCTCATATTTGTTTTTGAACACTTGCGTTTTTGAAACTTACTTATAAAAAACATCTAAATATTAAAGGATTCACATAAGTAATTGGACACTTGAAAGCTTTACTAAATTTTTTTTGACAGACGATATCTTTTTATTTATTTTTATTATAAATGAAATATATGTCAAATATTATCGTCTGCATTTTGAAATTACTACTGCTTCATGTAAATCTGTTTACATTTCTATATTTGAAGTGAGCATGGCCGGGCGCTACAAAGTTACAACAAATTGTATTAGGAATTTAATCATAGAACATTTTAAAGATGGTAAATGTATCAGAACTATCGGAAAACTTGTTAAAGTAAGTCCTTCAACTGTGTTTGCTATTATAAAACGATGGAAACTACGTGGAACTGTTGAAAATGCATTGAAATCAGGAGCTCCTCACACGCTAACTCACAGGAATCGAAGTTTTATCATGCATACAATCAAGAAAAATCCAAGACTTAATGCAGTGAAACTTACAACAGAATTAGAAAAAAGATTTGCAATAAAAGTGAACCCTGAAACTGTTAGACGAGTTATCAGATCATATGGGCACAACAGTAGATTTGCCAGAAGAAACTTTTTCGTTAATGAAAGAACAAGAAAGTTACGTCTGGATTTGGCAAAATTCATGGTAGACAAAGATATATCGTTTTGGGAAAGCGTCATATTTGTGGATGAATCAAAATTTAACATATTTGTGTCTGATGGGCGAATAACTGTGTGGGGAAAGCCCAACGAAGAGCTCAATCCGAAAAATTTCTTGCCAACTGTCAAATATAGAGGTGGAGGCATAATGGTTTGGGGACGTTCTACTGCTTCTGCCAGGGCCGGCCTTAAGCCGATTGGACCAATTGCTCCAAATAGGGCCCCGCGCTTAAGGGGCCCCGCGCTAGCGTGCTACAAAGAATGTAATCGAATTTATTTAAATTAAAATCAATTATTGTTTTTAACAAATTATATGAAAAAACGTGTTTTTGTTGCATTACAAAAACATGATTTGTTTTAATAAATCCAAAAATGTTTTGCAAATATAAATTACTAGGGAATGTTCACGATAAAATAAAATAAGATTTTTCAAATGTTCAGACTCGAAATAAGAGTATATACTTCCGGACATTATAATAATTAATGGGAATTCAGTTTAAGTTGAATTTCCAAGCAGTTTTTTTTTTCATCGAGAAGACTACTTATAGTAATTTTGATTGAAATAAAACAATTTAACTCTTTTCTACACAATAATTAAAATAATGATGAAAATGTTGATTTAAGTAAGGTTATTATTTTTTTTATTAAACATGCCATTTGATACCATTGCATATTTCTTTCTACTCTACCAGTAAGTCTTTTATGATGAGTGTTTTATAGAAATTAGGAGTAATGTGCTTACTAAAGAAACGCTCATTTTAGTACAATAAATTATTACTATTCTAATTATAACCTTAAACGGGAATAAATAATATTTTTAATTGTGTTTATTAAAATTTTGCAAGTGAAAGCTTAATTAGCTTATCTTAAATTTGTAGTCTTGAACAGCATGCTTTATACGGCAAATATAAATATAGCCAAGAGGTATTTTGAAAGAATAAGTAGGAAAAAAAAGAAGAAGATTTGTAGTTTTATGTCCTGTTGTTTTATAATTTAAAAAAATTTCCGATCCTATAAATAAAGAATATTCTGATTGATAGAAAAAGTTTTGTAAATTATTAACCGTTTTGTCTGAAATCAATTGTCAATTGTAGTTTTGTATTTTTTTATAATCAAACTACTGAAACCATTACATATTCTTGAATGATCCGTTATCTCAGTTTCGTAATAATGTTTTGTTGTTTCAGTTTATCATAATATTTGTTGCCCAAAAACTCCTTATATACAGGGCCGAATTATCAAATAGACAATGTTGATTTAAATACGGTACTAACTTTTGGGATTCCGTGGATTTTTTCCCAAGTATTTTTAGTGTAGCACAGTACTGATTCACCAGTCAACAATGCTCTAAGACTTTCCCTGCTATCATAAATGCAAGATAAAAAGGAGTGTCCTTGACTCTATAGCAAGGGATTCAGAACCAGGGAAACACATTTTATGGCCCTGAAGGGGGTGGACGAGAAGTCTACGTATTTTGTTTCCTGTGAGTAAGAATGAGACAATATACTAACGGGGGGCTGGAAAGTGAGAAATTTTTGTAGGAAATAGCTAGACACACACTTATATTACAAATTGATGCCGCTGACATTTTATTGTTCCCTCAGGCTCTCAGCATGTCCGAAGAATCTCTCTTTGCTAGCAGTACGGGGTTCTTACTAGAGAGGGTACAATGACATATTTCTTCTTTTTCCTGCAGCTCATTTTACTACTCTTCGAAAAAGTCCTGACAAGAGAGGTAAAGGCATCATGCAATTTGGCGGCTAAAGGCAGCAGAGAAAAAGGGTGTTGTGTGCTTCGGGGCACAGTGGTAAAATTACAACGAGGAGTGGTCCCTCCATTCTTCTGGTTTGCTCGAGGTCAGGAGGGTTCGTAAAATACTGACTGCATTCAACGACCGAATGATTCGCTTATTTTATTAACTGTATATTAATTATTCCAACTTACTTTAAATACGTAAAATTATTTAATTTTTGGTAAGCTGAAAGCATTAATTGTTTCAAAAGAATGAATTAGTTTTACAAGGAAAAGAAAAACAGTGAACAGAAAATGTATCAATATTTGAAACTAAATTTTGAGGCAATGTGTTCTGAATTTTATCAAAGTAATGATTTAGATCTTTACATTCAATTGTTAAAGAAGTATTAGGCTGGCTCTTTGAAATCATGAAACAGAATGACGATTAATTTTCGTTTTGATCATGCAAGAGATGGTTTATTCAGATTGAAATCGCAATTAGTACACATTATTTAACTAATTATAACCTGATTGTTTAATCTAATTATAAAAAATAAAGAAATGTCATAACTTCCAGAGAGGATTATCCTGCCTTAAGTGAAAAAATAGATTTAAATTCATAGTTAAAAATCAAAATAATAAAGTAAATCTATCCAAAAAGTAAATTTGGTTGAAGTAACAAAACAAAACAAAAAAACTAGCAAGTATCTTTTTGATTTCAGAACATTATCCTTAGGATTTTTTTTATGTTTTTAAATTTATTGGAAACCATTGTTGTCCAATTTTTGCTTACAGCTAGCTGACACTGTTTCACTTTTGACTGACCCTAGATATTGGCAGTTTTTTGAAGACAGTCAGCTTAAACGCACAAATGTAGATTTGTTTTTTTTTTAATTATTTTTTTTTCTTTTAAAATTTTTAAAGAGAAATTATCAATACTGCGTTTATTTAACATGTTTAGAATTTTTAAAAAATTACAATAATTTAACAGAAGAATTAAATAGAAACAAAAAAATGGCAGTTTTAATTTGTATGTTTATCGTTGGCTTATTTTGCATATTCTCTTTACATTTTTAAATCTAAGAAAACATTTATAAACTATTCTAAAATTGTGTTTCATACTAAGAGTGGAATTGAGAACCATTTAATTTCTCCCGGGATTTAATTATCAAAATACACATATCAGAAACCTCGAGAGATACAAACAATTTTTAATAAATTTAATTTCGTATATTAACCTTAATCTTAATATATAGTACGAAAAAATATTTGTTTTTCATAAAAGTTTTATTAATTTGATATAAAAACCATTAGGTGCTATTATTTATTAACTGCGGAACAAATATAAACTTAGCTTGAATGAGTTTTTTAAAGTTATTGAAGGTGAACATATACTTTTATTATGCGATTACTAACATTAATTACAGCCAATTGAATATAACTAACTTTTTCACTGTTATACTTAATCTGTATGAGTTATTTATTCCCGCCCCAACTTTACTGTAAAAGCTTTCTTTTGTGATCGATTTTTTAATTCAGAAAGAAATTAGTTAGTATTAAAATTTAGGCAGCTACCCACATATATTTAGCAATGAAGCATCTTCATTCTTGAGAATCTGTATATTAGCTTCTTAAAATATGTGAGGCCGCGGTGGCCTAGTGGTAAGATCTCGACCTCGGGACCGGAGGGCCGCAGGCTCGAAACCCGATTCCACTGAAGATCCGCCGTGTATAGTGCCTGTTGCGCGCTAAATCATACGCAGTGGCCAAACGTCCTCCCGCTGGCTTGGCGCGGAAGCTTGGAGAGTGGGGGCATCAGTTCAGGCATCGTCCTCGTCATCTGACCGCGGTTCAAAGTTACAACACCCGTCCCTAAATAGCCCTCGTGTTGCTTCAAAACGGGACGTTAATATAACCTAACCTTAAAATATGTATATAATACAATCAAATTGTAAACTGTCTTGCGAATTTTATGAACTGTCGTAGTATTAAATTGCTGACATGAATAACAATCTATTATTTGATAAAAAGGTTTGGGAACTATACTTAGTGATCATGAATAAATAACTTTTTAAGGTCTTTAATTCACTCGAGTTACTTATCTGTTTTACAATGTATCCCATAAAAAAACAAAAATTTTCTCCCTTCTTGAATTTTTTAAAACTAATTTTTAAGTATTAAGTAAGTTTATTAAAATTATTAAATTTTTTAATAATAAATATTATTAATTTATTTATTACAATTTCATATTGTTTATGTATTCATTATGTATACTTTCTTAAAACTTGAGTATATCGAAGTTTTCCAAAATTATTTCCAATTGGGCACCGCATTTCCTAAGGCCGGCCCTGGCTTCTGGTATGGGAAATTTAGTTTTCAGCGAAAATAATATGGACCAATATAAGTATATAAATATCCTGAAAGAAAACTTGAAAATATTTGCCCAAAAATTTGGAATTCAAAACACATTCAAGTTGTATCAAGATAATGATCCCAAACATATAGCCCTAAATGTTTGCTTATGGCTGCTGTACAGTACAACTGTCCCAAAGTTATCAAGACTCCACCATATTCTTCAGATTTAAATCCAATTGAAAATCTGTGGCATGAACTGGAGAAAAGAACAATAAAACATGATATTTCTTCAAAAGAACAACTTAAAGCAGTATTAACAGAGGAATGGAACAGAATTGAACATTCTTACACACAAAAAAAAAACTAGTTGAATCCATGCCAAAACGTATTAAAAGTGTAATTTCAGCTAAAGGATACCCAACAAAGTATTAAAATGTTTGATTATTTGCATATTTTTGTTTAAATTTGTTGAATGTTCTAAGTGTCCAATTACTTATGTGAGATTGCTTTTAACACTTTCTTGGTAAATTAATATTTTCAAAAAAAGTTATTGAATTTATTTTCATTACACTATATAGGTTTTATTATAGACAAAAGAAAGTTTATATGAAAAATTTTTGACGTAAATCCTTTAATATTTAGAAGATGTTTTTTATAATTAAGTTTCAAAAACACAAGTGTTCGAAAACAAATATGAGCCACTGTATCTCTAATATATCATACTGGAGGAGAAAAATCGATATATTTATCATTTAAATAAAGTAGTACGTTGTTTAACTGGGATTACCATAATTTTTTCATTGAAATCTGGACAAGGCGGGGGAGGGGTTGAAGGGTATTAACATATTTTTAAATTATATACTTATTAATATATAATTAATAATATGTTATTTATTATATTTAATAACTAATAATTAATTATTACTTATTAGTTTATAGGACGCCAAAATACAGCATAAAATTATAGTAACTGCCTACAAACGACCCTTGTTCATAATACATGCACAGAGTTTGAGGAAGCGAAAAAAGTTCTCAGACTTCAGAATGCAAAAAAGATACAACTTTTATTTATGCTTGGTAAATCAAAATCACAGAAATTAAAAATAAAATAAACTGCATTTTTTAGTTTTTTTACTTAGTTTTAATATTTATTTTGATCTTTAATTATTTTTTCTTAAGTATTTTAAATAAAAATTTTTATATTTAAATAAGGAAATGCGTTTCCTCGTTTAATGGATTTTTATGAGGCATTATTATGTAGACCAATTATATATACAATACAGAAATTATGGTCTAGTCCAGGGGTAGACAATCTTTCAAGCCTCGAGGGTTACATTGAAATCCTACACGGAATTTTAGTTTGAAAATGATTTAGAAATAATTCCACCATATTAATATAATTTAAAAATGTGTGTGACCCAAAAGAATATATTCCTCCGAAAAAAAGTGGGATTAGTTCCCTAAAATATATTTTTCTTGGTTTTAACTCGTCCAATTAGATTCTTTTACATTTACAGATTGCAGTTGAGCAGAGATCAGATTTCCTTTTTCTCCTATTGGGGGTGCAATTGGAATCTTATCTGCTTCCTCCCAGATGGGGTCATCTCATCCACAATATTCGGCTATTTTGAACGACGTCTTTAGGACTGGACGTATTACTTTTGAAGTACCTGTGATACGTAGCATCATAATTAAGAAAATTTAGCAATTTATTGCTTCTAAAGCTGTTGAACGCCGGACCATAGTGGGAAAGAGTCTGCTTTCAGACGTGTCTCCATTTTTTTCTGTTGTATGACCCCAAACTTTTCCCTACACCCACGATGGGGTGATGTATTCAACAGGGTCTTCCCAAGTGCGTGAATGAAGTCTCATTGTAGATTACCATTTAACAGCGTAATGGTACTCCAAGAAGGTCATCGGGGGTTTACGGCTAGGCTTTCGAATCATCCCCTAGGAATAACACGATCTTCCTCCCGTTCCTCTTTCTGAAAATCGACGAACGGATTGTAGAAGGGAGGTTACACCAATTGCGTAAATTGTAGGTTTTCTTTCGTTGGCGGAATGACGTCAGCTCTTTCGAATATAATAGATTTTCCCTAATACAACAGAATTTATCTCTCGTCGCATTCGCTGGCGTAAATCCAGACATTTTGAAGATCAAGACGACAGTCCCGACGTGTGTGTGAAATCCGGACGTATGGTAACCCTATGGTTAACCCTCTGACTATGGATTTTTTTTAAAAAATCACTATTTAGATGTAACGTTTGCAAATGTGTTCAAATACCGATGAGCCAAGCGAGTTTTTATTTATATACAAAGCTTTATCAGTATAATATGACCGAACGCTGTAAAAGTACTAAGTTAAGTTGAAAACCGCAGAATGCAGAAGAAAATAAACTTGCTTCCAACCCGCGGAAATCGTGGGATACGCAGTCAGAGGGTTAAATGAAAGCGATAATCATTACTAATTTTTTATCAAAGCGTTAAATTATAATTTCATTTAAATATATATATCTGATAAAAATTAAATTGTATTCTAATTACATGTTCCATGCCTCAGTATGTTGTCAAAATTTCATCTCTGTCACGTAACTTTTTGAAACAGATCAGAAGCTATTGTGTGTTGAAGAAATATCTAACAATACGATCCAACAGAGCAAATATTGAATGTAGTCAATTCATGCCCAGTTGATACTACACGTCAAATGCGCAGTGCCAATTTAATTTTGGAATCCACAGAGCATGCTGCAGAAGGTAAAGCATAGCAGAGAGAAAAACTGTCTGGAGGATTCCCCACTACAACTTTTCTTGGTCTCCTCAATATGCCCAATGAAGATGAATCAGCCTGAAGGAAAAATAGTAAAATATATTCAAGTAAAACCCCGTTTAACCGAAACTCGGGTTATCCGAAATTTCTCTGAGGTTTCAAATCCAAAAAATACATAATATACTGCACGGAAATAATTTCGAAAGACAGACTATTTTGCAGCGATTTCCCCCACTTTTTTCTTTTAAGCCTCCCCTAGAAGGGCAGTGATTAACTTTAGCACGCTACAGTTAAAATTAATGGGTATTAACAACACTAATTACGATATTGTTTACCTGTGCCTGTCAAGCGAATTAAGCCCGAATTCGCCGGTGAAAATATTGAGCACGACGGAGGGTTAACTTTAATGAAGAACATGAGTGTAGCCTACAAAGAGAGTTTGCGTTCGTTTTACACTCAAAACCTTTCAGAATTGTATACTGTAATTAGACTCAAAATAGTAATAGATGTTCATGGCTTAACCGAAAAAAGCGTTATCCGAAACGGCTCCCCTCTTTAGTTCGGTTAACCGGGGTTGTACCGTATTCATGTTTCTTTAATTGAAGCAGAATCAGCATTGAAATACTTGATCTGTCAACACTCCAGTTTTCTCTATTCGAAACATATGCACGTCACTAATTGGTACAACTTCATTTCGGTTTCTCAAGGAATGAAAAAAAGGTTTCTGAAAGGCTTCCTGATTATCGAAAGGATAAAAATAACCTCGTCGTCTGAAAAGGGTCTGATTCTAGACAAGAGGAGGCGAAAAACCCATAATCGCCTTTTTTAACGATGGCATTTAGAATGGCTTCTTGCATGTAAAGCACAAGAAAGAAGTTTCAGATATCTTGTGAAGGACAGTATTGCATAGATTAGCATCAGCATTTTAGCATGACAATGTAAGGCTGAATACTGTCTGTAGATTGCGACATGCATGATGCAAAAAGCGTTCAAAATGCTCTACAGAGCAAACTTATTACTACCTAGAGATACCAAATTTGCCCCGAAGTTATTTCTTGGGTAGTGGGTGCTCACTAAGAAAGGTTTTTAAAATTTACTTAGATTTTAATTAAAAGTTAATCGAAAACAATTGCACAAAAACAATTTTTACACCTCTTTAAAAATTAACATCATTATCATCTTAAAAAATCAACTTTTCAGTGATATCAGTTTTGTTCATTGTTGTTCAAAAATTAAACATTTTTCTCTAATTTAAATAACTTTTTAAAATATTTTTAAATATATTTTACAACAATACTTTACATTGTTTAAGTTACTGTATTTATACACACGCGCTTTGCGAAGATATTAAATTATTTTTATGTCTGCACGTTATCGTTGATATAAAATGAAGAGTAAATTTTAAAAAATAATATAAGAACAGACGAATCAATCCTAGAACTTATCACTCAACACTCTTTCGGACCAGAGGTAGAAATCTCCTTTGATTTTTCTTTCAGAAGTCTCTCCTACAAGTTTGGACTTCCAATACATAAAATTTGTAAATGCAACACTTTCAAAATCGATGCTTAGTTATCCGGCAGATTTCTAAAATAATTTTGCCAATTAAATTTTAATATGCATCTTTTAAGATTGTAAATAATATTCATATTTTCAACTGTCATAATTCAAAAACTGAGTCGAGAGGCCATAGTAAATCCTAATAAATGCACTTTGAAGTTCTTTAAGGCCATTTTGAACTACGTGCAAGTAAGAGGCAAGCTGTAAAGACATTTTTTATTGTCTTTGCCTGATCATTTACAAACACTTGGTTTTGAAAGTACACACGTCATCAATGCTTAAGAAATGCACGGGAAAAAATACATGTACCCAGTGCTAAATACTTTTGTCTGTGAATGTGTAAAAATCGATAAAAATATGCAAACATTTCACAAATTACTCCAATATGAGTGATAAAATTATCTATTAAGGATATCGAACACATATAATTTTTTAACGCAGTATTATCTCTGAACAGTATTTATTATATTTTATTGCTATCGCAATCTAGCAACAGTGAAAAAAATAATTTAAAAAAAAGTTTAGCACTAAAGGGGAAAATGGACAAAACATGATGTATTCTTCAACACTCAAAATGAAAATTATGGTATGAAAACAGAAACTAAACATGGTTGCTTATTATGTATATGCAGAGAAACTTGGTTACTTCAAATATTTTTAACTCGAATTCATCGGTAATTCAGATTTTTCTCTGGACCCTGAAATTTCCTATTAAATTAATATTAGTATATCGTCTATAATTCAACTTTATTTTGGTTAATTAAAATTTTACTGAGCAATCGTTTCTATTGTTAAAATTAACATTTAGTGAAATTATTATTTTTTCTAATAATTACAAAATGCTAGTAAAAATAATTATTATCACTTTATTTATTAAAATTACTTTCTATTTATTCATTAATCATGTGTTTCACTGCCATTGTCTCTTACTGTACTCATTTTTATACCATGTTTTGCTTGATGCGAATTTTTATTGAGGTCCAGTCGGTTCTAATTCCAAGTTCCACTGTATTTACAAGATTGTAGTGTAAAAATGTGAAATGAATGGTTGAAGATCCACTATCGAACCGAAATCCTTTTCTTCGTTAATCAGCCAGATGCTGAACGGCGGAGATGATAGTCACTGTCTTTTGTCCAGTGAGTTGTTCTCAGAATTCACTATCCGGCCAGCAGATGTCCCATCCTTTTCTTTCGAGGGTGAAGGCGTGTAGCATCCAGGCATTCGCAGTTCTCACCTGGCACAGCATGATACCTGCTTAGCGTTGTTGAACCCATTGTTCGCGATGAAAGTTTTTGAAACAGAGAAGCAATGATGACTTCGTTGGTCTCTGTAGAGGAATTCAGAAATTCCTGTGAAAAGAAAAATAAGAAAATTAAAAACTCGTGGAAAAACTTTAAAAAGATCGTTTACCGTGAATTGTTATATCCAGCTCTGTTAATACTAGAGCAAATTAGGGTTAATTCAGTTTGTATTTTGAAAGTCACCGGAACTTCGAATCTTGCAGTAAACCTGATATTTGGGATTCAGTAAAGATATTATATTTATAAAAGTTACTAGCAGTTCACGCACGGAGTTGCCCGTGGAATCAGGACTTCAACAAAATGAAATAATAATAATAAAAAAAAACGGCCACAATGACATGAAAAAGTTCTGAAAACAAAACAAAAGATACGCATTATTGATTTTCCCGCTTATTTTTCTTCGCGATAATGACATTTCAACTGTATAAAAACAATACAGAGGACGTTAATCCGAAACAATATTAAAAAATTGCAACGTGAAAATTATTGTTATACAGTAAGTAAAATATGCGACATATAAACACGTTAAGACACTGCCGAAAATAATAATCGAAGTCATTCAGTTGAAGGTTATGGCGTATCCTGCGCTCTGCACTGTCAGCCAATGAAATTGCAACAATGCATGTTGGGAAGGCTCCGGAGACACTTCCGCGGGAGTATGCTAGAGAAAAATGTCTTTGAACTGACCAGGAAAAAATTAATTAAAAAAAAAACGGAAAAAGCTGTTTTAACCGTTCTTGTTTCAAATCCGACAGAACCGTTCCAGTTGTAAGCTGAAAAAAATTGAAAATAATAGTGTTATTAGAAAGTCGGATGCAGCAAATTTAAAAACAATAATAAGCAAATTTCGATGGCAAAACTGACTATTTTTTAAAAATTTCTCAAAATTCAGTAAATTACCTTTGGAGCTCAAAACAAACTTCATTAGAACGAAAATTGTTTGCTCTATCCGATGGTGCATTGATTGTTTTTCAGCGATTCTTAGAAAAGATACTACAGCCGTAAACGTGCCACAAATGACCCAAAACACCACAAAACACTAAATAAAAAATTTTCTAGATTAAATTTTAAAATTCCGGCTTCGAGGTGTATTGAGTCACCATTACGACTACCTATGCGCCAAATTTCATGGCTGTAAGTGTGATAGATTCGTCTGGATATCGCGCTCACACACACACGCACAAACATTGTCTTTTATAAGTACAGATTTTCTTTCTACATCTCATTTCATATAAAATGCCAATTTAAGTAACGTCACAGCCGCATGAGAAACGGAACTGCGCATGCCACCTATCGTTTAACTGCACACTGTCGTAAGCACATATCACACGGACAGCTAACGTGCTCTATTCTCGTGAGCACGAGCAGAATGCCACTCAGCAAAAAAATTTGTTGCACGTGACGCATTGAGACAACCGTCCAGACAGGATTTCGATCATCGTTGCGCCATTGTTGGCGAACTATAACGCCTTCAAAGTCACACCCGATTGGTTTGAATTTCCGACGCTCACGATTTTCCTTCCCCATCGTGTGCATTTTCAAGCCGGTTGAATACAGTCCACGATTTCCGTCATCTTGTCTGACCGGTCACGTGCTACATTTTTTGCTGAGTGGCATTGTGCTCGTGCTCACGATAAAAGAGCACGATAGCTGTCCCTGTGATATGCGCTGTGATGTAACATCAGGCTCTTTTTTCAATTCCTACTATTAGTTCACACTCTCCCTATATATATTTATTTATATATCTTGTTCAAATTTTCAATCGTTAATAAAATACTTTTTATTCATCCACTCAAGTTCAAATACATCTTTTTAAAACTTGTAGTGGATGACACTTGATGTTAATACAGTTTTTT